>CM065715.1:12335457-12337957 GCA_033310375.1 Conus canariensis
CACACTGCCAGACAGTTTGTGACTCGACAGCAGCTTCTGACAAACGCAAAGCATCTTCCAGCGACAGGTCAGAGCCAGCAGGGAGTGGTGTACCGCGTAGCAGCAACCCTTTCCCGTGTGATGCTCCCTAACTCCTTGCTAGACACGCACCTGCTGCCAAACGTGATGCACTCTGCTTCCCCATCAAAGCTCTTTCCAACTTTCTTATTGGTGTCCTCGTCCACTCCAAATAATTGTTGTGTTGTTGTTATTCTTGTTGTTGTTGTTGTTGATAATGATGATGATGATGATGATGATGATGATGATGACGATGATGATGATGACGATGACGATGAGAGAGAGAAGAAGAAGAAGAAGAGATGATGATGATGATGATGATGATGATGATGATGATGATGATGATGATGATGATGATGCTGTTGCTTGTCCTTCCAGGTGACGATGACCACTTCTGCTATCACTGGGTGGTGGTGTGTGTACGAAGATGCCTTATCAGGCCGATCCTCGCATTGAATGGTCTATTGCAGTGTGGACAGGGCAGACTCAGAGGTGAGCCAGGCTGAAAAGTGGTGCTTGCTCTGTTTTTTTCTGGAGCCGACGTTTTTGTTCCTGTGCCTCCACTCGCCTCGTTTAGAAGTCTTTCACTCCGGATTTGATCATGATGCGCCAGATTGAGGATCTTGTGCAACTCCTTTCCAGGAGACAGGGACGATGCTACAGCGTACAATAGACAAACGCTGGTAAAACAGCTGATTGATCAATGGACAGGCACTGATAAGACAAAGAGTCAGTCCCCGGTGAACTAAACGTTTTAATCTGAAGAAACCAACAGTCTTAGTTCAGAACAGCATAACGTAGTGACGTCACACTAACACAACTGTTCCATGACAATCAGAAACTGCCAAACTCCCAGCTCATTTCACCACCTTCCCTCCACTTCTCACCCTTTGCTTTCCACCCTCTACACCCTCACCCTTCCCTCCTATCCCCTTCCCTCCCCCCCCCTCCTTTTTTTTTCATGCCCTCCCACAAGTCCCCTTCACCCCCCCCCCCCCCCATCCTCCAGTTAACATTTTCTCGTGAACTTCGTTCTAAGCGAACTCTTTTCCAGTGAACTTTTCTCAGCGACACAACCACAGAAATCTCAAGTGTTATGTTTGTCAGCTGGCCAGTGTGGCTTGAGAAAGGTTGAAATAAACCGAAATATTGCCATTATCTCATGGGTGTTATGTGGCTTCTATTTTACATCTTACTGCCAAATCTCCTGTCAGATTGACATACAGCAAAGCCAGATCGGACAACAAAACATCACTGAGTGTTTTCCAATAGTCAGGACTAGTTAGTCTCTCACTGATGTAAATGGACAACCCTTAAACACAGAGAGACTCGGTCCTGTCTGTGCCATTAATTCTGGGATTGTCATGTGTTTCAGTACCATTACTGTTAAAATGGCGATGGTCAGCGTATCTTTTTTTTTCTCTCACGGATCATGTTGAAGGCTTACGCACTATTCACCAGCCTTTATCTCGTTGATATGCGATCAAGTTTAAGTAACTATGATGTCGCTTTTTCTAGACAAACTTTTGCAATTGATTTTCCAACTGGACTGAATTTGCCGAATTACGCCTATCTGGTGACGTTGCCCTAAGGTTCAGGAAAATACAGATAGGCAGAGACAAATAAGAGAGAGAGAGACAGAGACAGAGAGAGAGAGAGACAGAGTGTGGTGTGTGAGTGTGTGTGTGTGTGTGTTGTTTTGTGTGTGTGTGTGTGTGTGTGTGTGAACGCGTGAGAGACAGACAGACAGACAGACAGACAGGCAGGCAGGCAGGCAGGCACACAGACCAAAACAGATGGACAGACATAGAGAAAGAGGGACATAGTTAGAGAGAAACAAAGACAGAGAGAGAGAGAGAGAGAGAGAGAGAGAGAGAGAGAGTCGGAGACAGAGACAGAGAGCGAGTGAGTGAACAAGATAAGAAAGAATGAGGCAGAGACAGGGAGGGAAATAGACAGACAGGCAGGCAGATGGGAGGTTGGGGGGGGGGGGGGGGGGGGCAGAAAGACCGATAAAGGGAATGAGGCAGAGACAGAAACAAGCAGAAAGAGACAGACAGACAGACAGATAGACAGACAGACAGAGACAGAGACAGAGAGAGACAGAGGCAGAGAGACAGAGAGAGCGTGATTTCATGAGGTGCGACACAGTAAAATAAATGTCAAGCTCAGTGGGAACCCAAGCCTGTTGTAATAGCCTGCGGCAAAGATCAGGAAAGCAGAGTCCGACCCCAATCTTTTAACGGAAATATCGGATTTCGATGCGCAGAACAAAATTCAAGGTTTTCCTGTCACGAAGCTAAACCTGCCTTTTTCATTCGTCTTGAGACACCATTCCGGTCAGCGGCACTCCTCGATGGCAGACTATCGGTCACACACACACATCACTGGATGACTATAAATTGCTCACAATCGTTGAATAAATAATAACAAGAAGAAGAGC
>CM065715.1:12342957-12357957 GCA_033310375.1 Conus canariensis
AAACCCGTACGAAGTTTTGATATTACAATCGTTAAATGTTATCCCTTCCAGACTGCCCAGTTTACCTAACTATTATTTCCCTCCAGTGTACGACAAGGGAAGTTCCAACGGTCACGTAAATACTGCAATATATATATACGTGAAGGGCTTCAGTATAACATAAGTGCATCACCAATCCCAAAATCTGTCAGTGATGTACATGCATGCGTAGCCAATATAAAACTTGGTAAATCTTTTACAATGAATGTTATGTCAGTATATTTTCCTAAAGGTCCGAACGATCAGAATTCTGACTGGCTACGCGCTATTCAATATCAACATTGTAATAAGTGGTTAATAGCGGGCGACTTCAATGCTCACTCGCCCTTCTGGGAAAATGATTGTAACACGGTTACCAGTAATCGTCTTGTTGAAAACATCATAGATAGTTCATTCCACCTTTTAAACGATGGCAGTATCACCCGGATCCCAGATATATCCAAACATAGAGTACAGCTATAGACCTTTCCTTTATCTCACCAGAACTTGCTCCATCTTGCACATGGGAAACATGTAAAGATACTTTAGGTAGCGATCATTTGCCCATAATTATAACCATTGTTAAAGAAAATACTCAGGGTAATAATGATGTACATGATACTCCAGTGAAATACGACTATAAGTGTGCAGACTGGGATAAATTTCAAACTATTCTAGCTTGTCAAAACTTCGATAAATGTATGCAAGAGCATACTTGCGTGCAATATTCAGAATTCAAGGATGCAGTTATTTTGGCAGCTAATTCATCAATCCCAAGAACACAAACCACAAAACAGTCTAAACATGTGGGGAATATCTGGTGGACTAATGAACGTGAACAAGCTGTTAATTAAAAAAAAAAGAAGAGAAATATAAGGTGTACATTAAGGCGAAAACAGAAAAAAATCTAGATGAAAATTTACGCAAACAGTTAATAGAAGAAAGTCATATGGAAATGAAGAAAGCAAAGACACACACTAATAATGTAATAGCCAAAGCAAAACGGCTATATTGGAATTCTTTTTGCACAAAGGAAGTTACAGATAATAAAGACTTAAATAAGGTTTGGAACAAAGTGAAATGCATGAAAAATGGAATTAGACTTCCAAGCTATCCAATAGAATCTAACGAGAATAAGTTTCCTTCTGATGGAAAAAAGGCGGAAACCTTCGTGGACATGTTTTCTATGAATAGTAAATCAGAAGGTCTGTCCTCAAACTGTAAAATATATAGAGAAAAAGAACAATTGCAGCCTCTGTATTCAGACCCTCTTCCTGATAATGATCTCTCTATTAATGCACCGATATCAATCAGAGAGTTGAAAAGTGCAATATATGGTATCAGCAACAAAAAATGCTCTGCTGGTCTTGATATTGTGAGCAATGAAATGTTAAAACATCTCCCTGATAACTGCATTTTTTTCCTGCATCATATAGTTCAGAGTTGCTGGGAAAATGGCGTTGTTCCTCAAATATGGAAAGATTCAATAGTCGTTCCAGTTTTAAAACCTGGAAAAACTATGAATGACAAAAACAGCTATCGCCTATAGCTCTCACTTCCCATTGTGGTAAACTTGTAGCAAAAATTGTTTTAAATCGGCTCATGCACTTTTGTGAAAAGAACAATGTAATACCAATTAATCAAGCTGGATTTATGAAAGGAAGATCTACAGTTGAGCACTTGGTTAAATTATCTACTCAAATAAAGCGTCAGCTTGCTCGTAGGAAAAGTATACTCGCTACCTTCTTTGATGTTAAAAAAGCCTATGACCAAGTCTGGCACAGGCGCTTGTTATACAAACTGAAACTGATTGGAATATCTGGAAACATGTACAATTATATTAAATCATTTTTAAATAATAGAAATATGTTAGCCAGAGCAGGAAGAAGACACTCAACACTCAGAAAACTAGACATGGGAATTCCGCAAGGTTCAGTATTAGCACCTATTGTTTTTAACATCCTTATTCACGATCCCCCAAAAGCAGTCTCCAAAAATGTCGTTCTAGTGCAATACGCAGATGATATCTGTATGTGGATGGAAGTAACTCTGAAAAAGTCAACCCCACAAAGAGCACAGAATTATGTTAGAAGACTATATTAAAGAGATTTAGATAGCATAGGGAACTATATGAGAGAAAATGGTCTGTCCTTATCCACTGAAAAAACAAATATGATGTTGTTTAATGCAGGAAGTAATCCAGAAAATTTACCAGTCTTCAAACTTCTAGGGGAACCTTTAGAATATAAACAAAGTATTAAATTTTTAGGACTTTTCTTTACTCCAAAATTATCTTGGAATATTCATTTTGAATATATATTAACAAAGGCTAGGAAAAGTCTGAATTTACTAAAGATCATAAGCAGACTACCCTGGGGGATGGATTAAAAAACTCTACTTCATCTTTCTACTGCTCTTATTAGATCAAAACTTACATATGGTCAAGAAGTGTACTTTAGCGCTCCAAAATTTCTTCTAAAAAAGTTACAAAGTTTGGATTGCAAAGCCATTAAATTTGCTCTCGGTATCCCTATTCATGCCTCAAACGCAAAGACATGTAGAGAAGCTGGACTCTTGCCCCTTGATGATTATCGTGAACTAGCTGCATCAAAATTTGTCATAAAATCGAGTGCTGGTGATAATTACATTCAAGAAGAATTAAAAATTAGATCGGACACTGACTTTCCAAAAAGGGCAATTACGATCAAATCGCAAGAAACAATAGCTACATATACTTCTGATTTAATTAACTGTTCAAAAACAGATATTAAAGAAGTGGCTAAAAAACCATCTTCTTCATCTATTCCATCATGGGAGATACCAAAACCTATTCTTGATACTGGTTATTCTGATATAAAAAAACAGGGTAAATATTAATATCATCACAAATTTAGCAAAATCACATGTATACGAAAGATATCAAAATCATTTTCAGGTGTTTAATGATGGTTCCGTTTTAGATGATGGAAATGTTGGTGCAGCATTTGTTATTCCTTCCCTTAAAATTCAAAGATCGTTCTTTCTGGGTAGCAATTTATCTATATTCACAGCCGAATTAGTAGCTATAATGATGGCAACGGAATTTCTAACAGATCTTCCCATTAACATCGTTCAGATAGTTTTCTTTGTAGATTCAAAATCAGTCCTACTTGCCCTTGACTCCTCTAATATATCGACACGACCCGACCTTGTGTTTGAAATTAAATATCTTTTATACTGTCTGGTGTCTAAAGGCATTATTATAGAATCTTGCTGGATTCCTTTGCATACTGGTATACTTGGAAATGAATTGGCTGATAGGGCTGCGAAAAAAGGTGCTAAAAAGCAGGGTCATTTTCGGAGTTGAAAATAAAATCGTCAGTAGTAGAATGTTATCGTACCCTTGAATCGACTGCACGGAAGAGAGCTCAAACAAATGTTGGTACGTCTACCGAGATTTCATCCAACCAATGGGAAGCTGTTCCAATAGACCTTGTATTAAGAAAACTGCCTGATCTTCCAGTTTATTATTCCAGACAAATATCTTCCCTTATAATTCGATTAAAGCTAAATGCTTTGAAAACAAAGTTTAGTAAGAATACTAACTGTATTTGTGGTAAAGAGATAACACTGAACCACATTTTGTTCAACTGTCAAAAGTTGGCTACTTTCTTACCAACATCATTACGATCCAATACTTTTTCTGAAAAAAAAATTGCAAGATCTACTTTCGAATCATTCTCTGCTGATCGAAATCGCTGAATACTTAATACATAGTCCGATTGGGGTTTTTATTTAGATAGTTTTGAGCTAACTCATTTTGTTTAAGATAGTGAAGGATTTTTGTTTTCTTGCTATATGTTAGTTGTTTTTCCCCCACTAACTGTTGTATTTAAGATTATTGATATGTTTATTGTTCAGTTTAGACACATATACAGATACATACACGTACACATTCACATACAAAGGCCTACATTCATGCTTACACAACACACAGGGTTACTCATTTAATCATCAGTCAGTCAGTCACTCTCTTCTTTCATTCACGTCTAATATCACTCAAAGTGAACAGACGTTAAACAGAAGTACGAACGAACGAACTGTTGACCTTCTGAGGGCAGGGAGACTGAAATCAACACGAGTACGTCAGCCATTCCCTCGATTTTTCACTTTCAACAAACAAAAAATACAAGAACAACAACAAGAAGGAAAAAGTAAACCTTAAACGTGATGTTAACCCCATAATGGTGTTGCCACGAAAATACGTAGAAAGGTCACATTGGCAAATACCCACTGCACAATGAACAGCCAGAGTCCATTCTGAATTGTACATACGGTCTCACTAAGTATTTACCAGAAGGCACTAATAAATAAAAAATAATCCCAGAATGTTGTAGATTAGAACACGAGAAAAGCAAACGCCAGAAAAAAGAGCTTTTCTAGCAAATGGGCCACAAATGAGGCAAGCAAGCGCGCATGCACGCAAACACACACACACCACACACACACACACACACACACACACACACACACACACACACACACACACGTGCGCGCGCATGCGCTGAGAGAGAGAGAGAGAGAGAGAGAGAGAGAGAGAGAGAGAGAGAGTAGACGACAGAAAAAGAATAAGAAAACACCACGGAACGACATGAAAGGGAAAATTAATAGCAATGGCAGGTGGGATCAAAATGAGCAAAGAATGACATCCTTGCTTTTTGTCCCCATGGAGGGAGAGAGGCAAGGATGGTGACAGGGGTGGAAGTTGTGTTTTGATGGAAAAGTAATTCATCCAAATGTGATCCACAGTGTGGCCAAAATGGCCTGCCGTTACTAATACATAGCTTCCTCTCGGGTAATATTGCTGACCCTTACCCACTCCCTTTCCATCTCCATCCTCCCTCCTTCCCACCCCATCCCTCTCCTACAGGCTGAGTCTGAAGTCACTGGTGTGTGTGTGTGTGTGTGTGTGTGTGTGTGTGTGTGTGTGTGTGTGTGTGTGTGTGTGTGTGCATGACAGCAAAGAATTAAAATCAGGTGTCAATGGTTTAATTTGATATTTGAGGAAAATATCTCTTACAGCCTCTTGTCGTTATAATACGGTGTACGAAGATGCAATTGCGTGGGGTGTGTGTGTGTGTGTGTGTGTGTGTGTGTGTGTGTGTGTGTTGTGTGTGTTGTGTGTGTGTGTGCTTGCGTGCGTGCGTGCGTGCGTGCGTGCTGTGCGTGCGTGGTGTGTGTGTGTGTGTGTGTGTTGTGTGTGCTTGCGTGCTCGCGTGCGTGCGTGCGTGCGTGCGTGCGTGCGTGCGTGGCGTGTATGTGTGTGTGTGTGTGTGTGTGTGTGTGTGTGTGTGTGTGTGTGTGTGTGTGCATGCATGACAGCAAAGAATTAGAATCAGAAGGCGTCAATGGTTTTATTTCGATATTTGAGGAAAATATCTCTTACAGCCTCTTGTCGTTATTATGCGGTGTACGAAGATACAATTTCTACATACTGCTGTGAGAAAACTCTCTTCCAAGGCATGATATCATTCACCCACTCATGGTTATGGATCTGGCAAAAAATCAAGCAAGCAGAATTGAAGATGGCATAATTTCGTGTGTCTAAAGACCAACATGGCAACAATTGTGACTGTGGAAAAGTTTTTCTTTTAACTGCTAATATGCAGCTATTCATGGTACACCAGACAGGTTAAGGACTACTGTATCCATTACCATAATGGAAAGTCACATATTGTATATGTATCAGCTATTCTGTATTCCAGCCATTCGGAGTCCCAGATGATTTTTACAGTCACCCTCTTTCAGTACTTGCAACTTAATCATTCCTGAGCACAATCGTTTACTATTTTCTGTTAAGATTCTGTTCGTCCGATTACGGTCACAGTTTAGGATTCGGCATAAACAGCGCAAGTAAAAATGAAAAAACACAGTAACGGTTGCACAAACTTTCCCTGTCGACCTAACTGGACAGGTTTCCATATACTGTATCCATAACTATTAACAGACATATGGAATCACGACTTAGCATTGTTCATGGTTTCCATGATAAAGGGGCAAGAATCTCGGAGCAGGAGATCCATGAGTTTCATGGGTCAGTGTGATATTAGCACAGAGTTACCTTGGTGTGTCATCGTTGTTCTGACATTAAAAGAGTGAGACACTGCCTGTGACAACTTTCTCAGTGATATCCACCGAAAACTGGACAAAGCGTTTTCTTAATTTCCTTAAATGACAATAAAACTGGTGGAGAGGGTGCCTTCTTTAACACGTTGTAGTTTGGGCGGGCAGAGTCTTTCTGATCAGAAAACAGCTTGCCGTGCTTGTAAGAGAATGAAACGTAACTGAATAAGACGACTTTTTTCCCCAAACATCCGACTTATTTCGTGACTGTTACAAAATGTCATGGTGGTTTGTTTACGTGTGAAATGTGCGCCTAACGGTTTATTTTTGACAGAAAAAAACTCATGTCAAAGACTAAAGCTAACCTCCCCCCTCCTTCCCGCCTCCCCCTCCCCCCACCCCAAATTCATTTCTCTCCCTCAACAACTCGCAGCTACATCCTACTCCCATCTGATTTCCCAAAGCCCGAAATCCTCTCAGCAAATACAGTTCCCTCTTCTCCATCAAAGCCAGAACTGGTGGATTTGTTGGTAAGGAACGGCCTTATCATTTCATCCACGCTACCAAGGCCACGCCACGTTTTGCTTATGGGGCCAGCCGTCCTCACAATTCAGTCCATTCAACCGAACAAGGCCATTCTGAACAGGCCCTGATGAAAGAGCTGGACCGTCCAGTTTGACGATTGTTTTCAGTTATGTGCAAGAAAATGGTTTATTTAGAACTAATTTGCCCCAAGTCGGTCAATAGATGACTTTTGGGTCTCGTTAATGGTGGTTTTATTTGTTTGTTTTTAAGAGGGAATGTGGACGTTTGTTTGTTTGTTTAAGTTGGGGTTTTTTTTAGAGAAAGATAGACCTGCGTTCTTTATTCCTTTTGAGACACTATTTTGGAAGACAGACAGACTTGGAGAAGAGTGATGAAAAAAAAATATCCTGCTAACAACCCCCTCCCCTCCCCAAAAAAAATGAAACTGATGATGAGGAGGAGAGGAGGAGGAGGAGGAGGAGGAGGAGGAGGAGGAGGAGGAAAAATGTCGGGGAAAAAACAAGAACAAAAAACGGCAGCCAAAAAGAAAACGAGTTCGACAAACACGAACACAGGAAGAAAAAAGATTAAAAGAAGAGCAACAACAACCACAATAATAAAACCAAACACGAAAAAACAAAAGAAGAAGAAGAAGCGAAAAACATAAAAAAGGTAAAGGAAGACTAAAAAAAATCAAGAACAAGGCACACAATATCAAAGAAAAACTGAACAAAAACAAGCGAGAGAATTAGTAAGAACAAAAAGAGAAACAAGGAAAAGAAAATAAAGGGGGAAAAACGTGCAAAAGAAACCCAACACACACACACACACACACACACACACACACACACACACACACACACACCACACACACTCACAAAAGTGTTCAGATTAACTACATACACAAATAGCTAAGCTATTCACGTACTAACGGCATGCCGAACAAAACATACGTGTTCGTCAGCGATTTCTTCGGTTATTCACTCGCAGCAAAGAAACAGATAAACAAAACAAAAGTACCAGCAGCAAAAAAAGGAAACTTTAAACAAGATGGTAACCCCATGATGGTGCCGCCACATGTATGCGTAGAAAGGTCAGGTTGGCAAAGAGCCACTGTATAATGGACAGCCAGATTTCACTCGGAATAATACTTACAATCTCACTCTATGTTCCCCAGAAAACAGAAGAAAACAAAAACAGCATATTGTAGATCAGAACGAGAGAAAAACAAATGCTGCAAAGGCTTTTTCTGGCAAATGGGTCTCAAGCCAGGCAAAAACAGAGAGAGAGAGAGAGAGAGAGAGAGAGAGAGGAGAGAGAGAGAGAGAGAAGAGAGAGAGAGAGAGAGAGGATGCGACGGTAAAGAATAAGAAAAGACCACAGGATAACAAAAAAGGTGAAAATTAATAACAGTAGAAGATGGGGTCCTAATTCACAGTGAAATACCTCCCGGGTTTGTGTCCACATGGAGGTAGGGCGTGGATGGAGATAAGGGTTAGAGTTCCTTTTCAGTGAAAAATCATATAGAGTTTGGCCATTAGGCGTGAACTCACTAACACATTGCATCTTCCCATGTAATGTCACCATCTCCCGCACATCAATCCCATCCAACATCCATTCCCCCCGTCCCCACCTCCATTTCCCATTTCACACTCACACCCTGACAAACTGAATCAGAAGTTACTGGTGCTTATTTCGCACAAGAGCAAAAAACTAAAATCAGATGGAGTCAATGGTCAGATCATGATACTTGCAAAGAGTTTTCTCTTACAATTCCTCATCTTTACAACGTAGTGTAGAAAGACGCAGACCGTAGTAACCAATCCCGATTTAAGCACGATTCAATTCAGCCATTTATGATTAGATCAGGCAAACATGCAGCTACTAGATATGAAGAGGACATGATTCTTTAAGTCTGGGGACGAATATGGCAGCGGGTACTACAATACAAATATTTATTCTCGATCGTCGCATGGAACGATTGATGCTACACTGGATAGGCTAATGGATGCCATAGTTGTGACCATAACCATAAACCATAACATCGTACCAGCTATTCTGGAGTCCAGCATCTTGGAGCTCCACCTGCTTTTTACTGTCAGTCTCTTTTAGAGCTTGCAACTTCATCATCTCTGAGTCCGGTATTTTGCTGTTTTCTTTTATAACAAAGGATATAGACATGATTCCGTTTGTCATTTTACAGCGTCCATTAAGAATACAGCATAAACCGCGCAAGTAGACTTTTTAAAAAGCATGATTCTATTTTCTGGGTCCAGCAAAGATGACATTTACGGAAATTGGGGCAGTTTCAAAGTGAGTGACTGCAGGTGGAAATTCAAACAAATTTTTCAAAGAATTGTCAGCAAGTCTGCCAGACAACAGGGACAAACTAACTACAGGACAAAACACTTTTTTGAAGAAAATGTTCATTCCCAATTCTTATGGACAGGTTTTAGGATATCGTATATATAACCATAAAAAAGAGATCAATGGAATCATACCTTATCATTGTTCATTCTCTTCCTCACCTGATGAATGGCAAGAAGTTTGGAGTGGAGCCCTATTGATTTGGTGTGTCAGTGTCAAAGTACCACAAAATGTCCTTGATGTGTCGTTGCTGTTTGACCCTAAAAGAGTGAGACGCTTCCAACGACAAGTTACTTTTTGATGTCTGCGGTAAACCGGAGATATCATTTTTGTTTTCTAAGAAAAGATAATAAAGGAAGATCTGAAATGAGGCAGGGCACAGTAAACAGTAATTAAAGAACAAGGAGAGTAACTCGTGCTCCCTGGGTGAAATAAACACAAGCCCATGATTCCAAACGACCACTACTCACAAAACCCAATCGCCTAGCAGAAATGACAAGCGAGCGCACACAGAACAAACAAGGAAACATCTGCTTGTTCTTTAAGATAATACAAGATGCAAAGCATATAAACGTACTCCCAGTTTATCTTGAATACAAGTACTTTCTGAGGTATTCCATAAAGAAGAAAAACCGTTTTGGGCCGTATTAGCCGTTAGTAACGGCTATTCTGATCAAATAAAACATTGGGTATCATCCGTGACCCATAATGAACATACGTACAAATGTTCAGAAAGATCGGCCCAGAAGTTTTGTCTGGAGCGAGTGGAACAAATGTTGACCACGGACAGACACACAGACAGACAGACACACAGACAGCATTTCTTCGTTCCCATTGTAAAGTACTCCCTGTTCTGTAAGAAGTGGGAGTACAAAAAGTTAAAATCGGGAGGGGAGAGTGTCTTCTATAATAGACTGTGTTTGGACAGGTAGTATCTGTCTGATCTGAAAAGAGCCAATGGCATTGAAAGGGGAATAAAAGGAACTGAATGTTGCGTACACAATTTTGTTTCCAAGCATCAGATTTCTTTTTTGACGGATACAAAAACTGCTATGAGTTTATTTACATGTTACGTTTTTGACTAATGACACATTTTTGAGAAAGAGAAAACTCTGTCATGGGATGAAGCTACATTCCCCTTCCCCCTATTTTTCTTTTTCTTCCTCGCTGCCACAAACCCCACTCCCAACCCCATCTCGGGAAATCCTTCCGGCAAATACAGTCCCTTCGTCTCCGCCAAAGACAGAATTGCTAGATGTGTTGGTAATATTCTGCTTTGTCATTTCATCCACGCTACTTACGATCACGCCACACTATGCGCTTGGGGGGGGGGGGGGGCACCTTTTCGCCTGTTCCCGCGAATCTCTCCATAACGCCGAGCCAGGCTGTTCTGAATAGGCCCCTAATGAGAGAGCTGGATGGTCCAATTTGACGAGTTTTCAGTTATGTGCGAAAAAGAATAATTTAGTATTGATTTGCCCATCTCGATCAATACTGACTCTTAGATCTTGTGATGGGTGGTTTTATTTGCTGATTTGTTCCTTCAGGGAATGTGGATTGTTTGTTTGCTTGTCTTCCCTTGTTCATTCTTTGCGGGGGAAATGATATGCGACACGTGCACCAGTAAAGACGTCTTATCTCAAGACGCATTTGCCATGAACACTGATAGGAACCAGTAAATTGATAAATAAATAAATAAGTAAAAAAATAAAAATAAGGTCAAACCTGGAATTAAACTATACATGTTTTTTATGTTAATACTTTAGACTTACTCAGTGAGTGTTTTTGTTTTTTGTTTGTTTGTTTGTTTTGTTTTGTTTTTCTGGTCAGCATGTTGCGACTTCGTCAGAGCTCTTCAAACTGACTTCATTTGAGCTCCTTGAAATGAGAGGGATCTTCCTTGTCTTTGTAACTAGGGTTTAAGAGTTTCTTCCCTTGTTGGTTTTTTAGTAATCCGTTTGTTTTTCATGCTGATTGTTTTCTGAGACATCAACCAAAAGCATTTTCTGAATTGCAGTGGGTATCTGATAAAGATTATGTCACAAAGTTATAAACAGCAGAAAATCATAGTATCAAAGATTTACTGTCACTTCAGTTCATTAAGTAATAATCATCGCCATAATGAAACAAATTTACAAAGTATTGAATCCATGCATAATTAAAATGCAAACACAAGGGCAAAACCCCTCCAACTACCATAATCTTAAACGGACTTAGACTGGTTGAAGTGGACAGGTTCAAGTGTCATGGGCCCACACTCGGTGAAGATGGAAGCTCAGCGAAAGAGGTGAAATCAAGAAAGCCTGGTCTCTTCCGCTATGATGAGTCTCAGCGTGATCTTAAAGAGCAAAACTATCACCTTTCTGATTAAGCTGAAACTTGGTACGTTCTTGGTCGCCTCCATTATCCCGTATGGATGCCAGAGCCGGACACTTTCAGCCGATGTGAAGAGAGAAGAAAGAATGCAGGCATTCAGACAGCAATGTGTTTTGGAAACTTCTGTTACATCCAGGACACAGAGCTCAAGCCGAACATCTATGTCAGGCAACAAGACACGATCAAAGCAGACAAGCATGAACCATTCACTACAACATTCAAACGCCGGAAAGTTACCTCCTATTGGACATGTGTTGTGCCGTGACTTTTCGCCCTAAACGATCTGCTAGGGCACTTGTCAAGGCCACAGCTTTATTTTTCCATCCCGCGCGAGACACTTAGTGAAAGGGCGAACAAACAAGCCTTACGTATTTCTAATCCAACATCTTTGTTGCTGTACTCTGATCAGAGGCATGTATCAAACTTGTGTACTAGTTAACTAGGGAAAATCAAATACCCAGAAAATGATGACGTTATTTTTGCACAATTTTGTGTGTGATGTCATTGTTCTAATATTGCCTGACCACTTGCGTACAAGCTTTCATGCCGTATCTACGTTATGTAAGGAAAATAAACACAGTGGAGTTTGGTATTAAAAGCATTGTCGGGAAGAGCGCAGATATATTACATTTTTCATGACAACCACTAATTATCAAACCGACAGCCCCATTTGTTATGGCCGCTCAACAATGCCGAACACATTGCTGCCCGGCCGGCTATGCACAGATAACATTCAGTTTGCCGAGTACATACAGCACGGTGAGCTGGCTGGTGGGGAGCGGCCTGCAGAAAACACCCCTTTCCCTGACCTGCATTCACGGCTTGGCCTCTGCAGCTGTGGGCGAGCTGTAAACTCCCCTGCCTCTCAAAACTAAGTAACTGGCTCTGAACAGCCGTGGCGGCACGCATACGAGAGGCAGACAGAGCAAATCCAGGTTGACGAACACCGGGGAATGGATAGAACACAGCATTACCGACTTGCCATGGATGACAGAGGACAGAAAGTGGAGACATCTACTGGCTGCGAGGGCATCCACCATGTCAAGCATCCCAACGATTGTATCTAACGCCCACAAATAATGATGATCAGGAGGAGAAGGAGGGAAGAGGGGAGGGAGGGGGGAAGAGGAGGAGGAGGAGAGGGGAAGAGGAGGAGGAGGAGAGTGGTGGGGGAGGAGAAGGAGGAGGGAGACAGGGAAGAGGGGAGGGAGAGGGGGAAGATGAGGAGGAGGAGGAGAAGGAGGAGGGGAGGAAGAGGGGGAAGAGAAGGAGGAGGAGGAGGAGGAGGAGGAGGAGGAGGAGAGGGGAGGAGGAGGAGGAAGAGGAGGAGGAATGGGGAGGAGGAGAAGGAGGAGGGAAATGTGGAAGAGGGGAGGGAGAGGGGGAAGAGGAGGAGGAGGAGGAGAAGGGGAGGAGAGGAGGAAGAAGAGGAGGAGAGGGGACGGGGAGAAGAAGGAGGAGGAGGAGAGGGGAGGAGGAGGAAGAGGAGGAGGAATGGGGGAGAAGTAATGGGAGGAGGAAGAGGAGAGGAGGAAGAGCATGATGGTCAAGAATCATCAGACATTCAGTCTCCTCCGAAATAGCACTTGAACAAGATCGGCCATGTTCCTATTCTGCCTCACGTGTCATGAATTCACCCCCACAATACCCAATATTTTAGACAAGGCATTTGTTCCTTCAGTTTCGCTGGTACAGGAAGCATCACCGACGAAAAACTTCAGGGCAGTGCTCCACCTGGCCATTCTTTCAAGAAATGTGATGGGTATGGGGGAAAAGAAGCTAAAACAAGCACACCGACGTACGTTCACACACATATACAGTCGCACATGAGACAAAAGAGAGAGAGAAGAGAGAGAGAGAGAGAGAGAGAGAGAGAGAGAGAGAGAGAGAGAGAGGGACAGACAGAGAGAGCAGACAGACAGGCAGAGAGACAGACAGACAGACAGACAGAGAGACAGGCAGAGAGTTGTAGCAATGATCACACGCGCGCGCCCACCCACCCCCCTCCCCGTCCCCCTCCACACACCCACCAAAACACACACACACACACACACCAGCACACACACACACACACACACACACACACACACACACACACCACACACAGGTCTCGTGACGATTTTTGTTTCCATAAAAAGGTCACCGACGCTACAACCCCATCTTTCCTAATTTTGAGATACATGACCCTTTGAAAAGGTTTCATTGAAAAATAACGAACACACGGGCGTACACATATGCACAAGTGGTGGCTAATCAGTTCTGAACCTATCCATGAAGGCATCACGGCGAATTTGTTTCTTTTTTCATTCTATTTCTCAACATGGTCAGTCCCAACTGCACATAATTTGTGTATTTATCTATATATTTCGTAAAACTTTTATTAGCCGCGAATTCTTTTTTTTTTTTTTTTTTGCTTTGGTCTTCTTTCCTTTCTCCTTTCATCCTTTTCTTCCTCTTTCTGTCTTTCCTTCCTTCCTTCTTTCTTTCTGTTTCTTCCTTCCTTCCTTCTTTCTTTCTGTTTCTTCCTTCCTTCCTTCTTTCTTTCTGTTTCTTCCTTCCTTCCTTCTTTCTTTCTCTCTGTCTGTCTGTCTCTTTTCTTTGTTGCAACAAACAGAATGAAATTGTGTCCGTACACCAACCATGAGCACATTGATAAACCCAGACGTTCTGTGCTAAACACTAGAATATTAAAGTTTACATGAGAATGTCCATCGGTTATAAACATATGGATTTGCGTGGTGAATGCCAGTTGATAAAGCAAAAAAAAAAAAAAAAAAAGAAAAAGCAGCAAAAAATCGGACAGAAAGTAGCAAAAAATATGACAGAGGACCCACTTTAAAAAAGGGGGGTGGGGGGACAAAGAAAAAAGGCGGGAAATGTGTTCACACAAAAATGAAGGTTGGGGACCAAAAAAACAACAACAAAACCATAGCAAAAACCTTCACAAAATTTTTTCCAGCGATGGTGCAGTAATTTGATTCCTTCGCAGAAAAAATAGGGTATCTTTGACCTCGAAAAATGCCCCCGAATTAGCCATGACGTCACTGTCCATCCGACATTAGCCTTGCGGTTAGCCTCTTTTTAAGCTTTGGGAACAGGTGAAGGTCGGCAGCTCCATTTCTGGGGAGTCGGGTGAATGATCGATGTTCTGGAAGTCACAATCTTGCAGAGTTACCATGGCGACTGCAGACGTGTGAGCTGGTGCGTTGTCTTGTCATAGCAACACCCCTTTGGCCGGCTCTCTGCAACTTTTGGCAACAAGACTGTCCCTCCAGAGGCGCCTCAGAAATTCTGCACAATATTCTCCAGTTATAATGTGGCCCTTTGTAAGAAAGTCCACCAACAGGATTCCTTCATTCCACTCTAGAAGACGGAATCCAGTACCTTACCAGCGAATCGGACGACCTTGGCTTGGTGTGTGTGTGTGGGGGGGGGGGGGGGGGGGGGGGGGGGGGGAGGGGGGGGGACAGAGGGGAAGTGTCAAAGTGTTTCTGTTGTTTAGACCGTTCCCTAGACTCCGGGTCCAAATGATGGACCCATGTGTCAGCCATGGTGTCAAATCTTATCAGGAATGAATGAATCTTCTGTTTGACGTGTTTTGACCATGATCAG
>CM065715.1:12367957-12372957 GCA_033310375.1 Conus canariensis
CTTAAAATTTGAGTTCATTAGAATGAAATCTGTTGAAGTCAATGTCAGCTGCCATCCATTCAAAGCTTTGGGGAGAAAAAAAGAAAAACAAAGAATTGATAAATGAGCACAAAGCAGCGGCCTTAAGTATACGGTAAATATAGCGCATTCAAGTGTACCGCCACATGTAATTTATTATAACCAATTCTGATCAATCGATGGAAGCCTACATTTTCATTAACTTTGATCAAAATGCAGCTGGATTCAACACTTTTCTCTGTCTCTCTCTGTATCCCCCCCCCCCTCCCCTTCCTTCCTTCGTCCACCTCCCTTTTACAGAATTTTGTTCATATCTCATGATTTCAATTGTACGTAGGTGTTCAGTATACATTTGGAGATTTGTGAATTGAAAAAAGACAATTGACAAAGAAAAGAAAAGAAATGCCAGAATTAGCCATTTCACAAGAGGACTGGGAGTGTTACAATATCTGAAGGAAAGCTCACATGCATACGTATTGTTTTCAAGCATAAGTGTTTTCACACCTGTTTTCACACACACACACACACACTTGGAAACTGTGCATGAACAGCTCAATGACAAACGTTAACAGCTTAGCGGAAGTCTAGATTTAAAGAAGAAATACAAACAATGGTAACCTCAGACGAACTTCTCTGATTGTGTTTCCCCATGAGAAACAGATATCTAAAGTTGGAAAATAAATAGATACAAAAAAGAAAAGAAGGAAAAAACAAGGAAGTGTAATCTCTCATCTTCCCCCTGTCCATCCCTTGCGACCAGCCCCATACCTCCTACCCCCTCTCCAAAAAAAAAAAGAAATGAATAAAAGCAAACAAACAAACGATTGATCCCATTTGACAACATCACTACAACAGCAACAACAACAAAACAAGACCCATACATACCTGTATGTACAAAGCACTGCTGCTTTCACACTTGTGTCCGAAGTTCACAGCTAAAAAGGAGATGAAAACTGAGTTTAGGGAAGTCAGTGACTTCTTGGAGCGGGAGGGAGATGGAGGGGGGGGGGGGGAGGGAGCTGATAATTACAAAGAATAAAAAAAACGAACAAAGAAAGACTGTATGGACACTCGCACACTGTTGACCCGCGAAAGAAAGAAAGAAAAAAGCAACAAGAAACTCCAGGTGAACTAATCTTTAGTTGATCTCTTGGCGATCTCGATCGGTTTTTCGTTTCCCCCTTTTCACCAGTAGCTTCCCTTGTCAGCTCTTCTTTTGACTGTGATCAGACTTGGCCGCCCTCCTCCCGACTTCCATCACGGCTCGCGCCTGCGCACTTAGCCTATTTCCCTCGTTGCGTTCCGCGGTGTCTCCACTGGTAGCGAACTCAAACATCTCGGTCAGTAATTGCCGCCAGCAAGAAGTGAGGGAAGAGAAAGACAGGGGTGGAAGGGAGAGTAAAGGGGAGGGGGGGAGAGAAAAGGGAGAAAAGCAGAAGAAAAGGAGCTGGGGAAGAGAGAGAGAGAGAGAGAGAGAGAGAGAGAGAGAGAGAGAGAGAGAGAGAGGCGTTGATCTCAAGTCTTGCAGACTGCACTGGACGGCAGCAATAAAAAAAAAATGCTGAGCTGCATCTTGTTCCTAATATTTATACTGGTCTGATACAAGTTTTGAATGAGTAATACTGTGTATATCTAGCCCCTCCTATCTTTATTTTTTTTCTTTCTACCAGCACCCATTTCTTGCCCTCCCTACACACCTATACTCCCCTCGTAAGCGCACGGTCGGGCGCGCGCGCACACACACGCGCACGCGCGTGCGCACACACTCACACACACACACACGCGCGCGCGCACACACACGCACGAACGCACTTGGTCACATACGCATGCACACTCGCGCAAACACACACACACACACACAACACACACACACACACACACACACACACACACACACACACACACACACATACACACGTACGCACGCACGCACGCACGCACGCACATACACACATGCACATACACACACACACACACACACACACACACACACACACACACACACACACTTTCTTACTCTCACAAACACACACGCAAACACACACCCTGCTAAGAATATTACTCTAGGAAATAGCACCAAGAAAGTGCTGGCTACGCAGTCCTTCCCCCCAAACCCCCAACTTTCACTACCACGCATCATCCCCTGTGCCCGAGCTGCCTCTTTGAAAATGTCCATAGACACATTGTGACCACAGTCGTTCCTCAGAAGTGCATCTTAGATATGACACGCCCTTTGGCTACAGCTCGTGGGAAGTCCGCCTTCAAGAGGTATTATCTTCAATGAATGGTACGTTAGTTACTCTCCATCCCCACCTATCTCTCCACCGCCTTTTACCTACCCGTTTTTTAAAGTCTGTATTATATGCTTAGTGCCCCGTAACAGAGTTACTCTCGTCGTCAACGTAGCAGCTCTTTGCTCTGAGAGAGAGAGAGAGAGAGAGAGAGAGAGAGAGAGAGAGAGAGAGAGAGAGAGAGAGAGAGAGAGCCGGAACAGTTGTAGGTTTGCAAAATCAAAGAAAATGAGAGAGAGAGAGAGAGAGAGAGAGAGAGAGAGAGAGAGAGAGAGAGAGAGAGAGCCGGAATAGTTGTAGGTTTGCAAAATCAACTAAATGAGAGACAGAGACAGAGAGAGAGAGAGAGAGAGAGAGAGAGAGAGAGAGAGAGAGAGAGAGAGAGAGAGATTCAGGAAAGGCCAGGATGTTCACGTTTCCTAAAGGCATTTTCGAGGCTGACAAAGCTAATGCAGCATAGGCATGGTGTGACACAGTGGGTGCTCATTCCGACCCACCACCCCACCCCACTCCCCCCGTCCACAGCCATAGCCCGGCTCGGCCCGCTGCAGCCCCGGCACAGACAATCCACAAGGACCAAGTCGTCAAGATGCAACCCACCGGAGGAGACACTGCATCGCTGCGAGTCACTTCGGTGGTGTTCAGTGGCGCCTGTTCTGATCCGACATACGCAGGGCACCACCCACTGAGTAGGCCCCCTACTGACGACAATAACTGCTCAGTCGCGGAGCCGGCGTGAGTGAACTCTCCCTCCGGAGAGCGCCACCACGTCCGTCCAACGACAGCTACCAAGAACTTGCCAATAATGATTCTTCTCAGTGGTGGTCACTGACCGACTGCTTTTAATTTTTTTTTTTCGTCAGCTCTTCTTCTCCTCCATAAAGGCTCTGGGCTTGCCTGTGAAGAAATGATTGACTGGCATTTGGTGCCACATCCAGCGTGTCCTTCTGCAGGCTCTGACGCTCATTGGCCATGGTCACTGTCACAAGCAGAAAGGGATTCTTTTATATGGTTTCAGTTTCAGTTTCACTTTCATCAAGGTGTCACAGCGTGCGGACTAATCCATACACGCTACACACTATCCGCTAAGTTGTGAGACCACCGTGGGCATGATGTAAAGCTGAATTAATGACTAAGATGAGATAATTTAAGATTAGTCTCTTGGCTACGACTCAGCAGATGTATGACCTACGCATTCGCCCAACGCGCTGGTCAGACCTTGAGTACCAACCTAACATTGGTTGTGCCATTACTAACATTATTTTCAGGGAGTTCTTGTACCTTTTCTGTGGTGTCCGCTATTGTGACGGTCTGTGGACATCTCCTTCTGCTGTAGTCTATGTCTTTTCCGCTATGCTGTGGTGTCATCGGTAGGTGATTGTTCAGCCAGGACTATCGTCCCGCCCAGCGTAGATGTATTTTCAGGGGCGAGGCCTCGTGGCTCCGGGGTGATGACTCTCACGGATGGTGTGAGGGCAGTAGCTGTTGAAAAGTTTCCGGGAGGGGCAGGAGATGATGAAGATAACCCACGATTCTATGCAGCCCAATAACCCTGCTGACACTGCTGACAATAACCCTGCTGACACTGTCCTTGGCGCCTTTTTTGAAGTGGTGATCGTTCCAGACGCGTCACACTTTGACAAGCAGTGCGTTTTAGACAATAAATCATCTGCTGGTTCTGTATTTTACAATCAATCACTTAAAGTGTTTGGCAGTGGACAAAGTATATTGAATAGTTCAACTGGCCTTCTACTATAGTTTGGTTTTGAATTTTGCGATTATTTAATATTGTAATTAAATATAGTACACACATGTATGCATAGGTAAGCGTGTTTATATATGTGCGTATATTTCATTTTATATATTTTTCTTTTATGTTGTGTGAGTGTGTGTGCGTGCTCGCGCGCGCGCGCGCGCGCGCGCGCGTGTGTGTGTATGTGTGTGTGTTGTGTGTGTGTGTGTGTGCGAGCGCGTGTTTTACCCCTTTTCTCCCTATGCAATGTCACAAATGATGGCGAAAACACGTTAAACAGAAGATTCATTTATTCATTCGTTCATTCCAGACTCGTTTTTAGAGGTTTTTATTTGTTTGTTTGTTTGTTTTTTGTCAAAGGAGGCTATTTGCATTGGCTAGTTTGTTGTTCTTTGCCCATCAGAGATCACGCATCAAATGTAGCTGAGTTTGTGGCTTTGTCATCAGCGCTGCCCCGATCAGGGGAGACGACTGAAGGTGGTGCTCTTTTGGCAGAGGATACAACATCCCCGTTGTGAGTGTCATGTTTATCCTTGAAGACCCTGGAAAATACCCTCAAGCGTTATGTTGCTGGCAAAATCCTCCTCGCTACAACCTTACTACACTTTGATCTCAGGCAAAAGGCCGAGAAGCTATACTCTCCTAGCTGCCTGTATAAAACACTTGATACTAACAAAATATCTGTACTAGTTGTTAATTGTTCACATAACATACTTTCAAAAGGCTATAATACACGCAATATTTCTTTTAAGACTGATTTTTTCCCACACTCTCCACCTTCTTAAGATTATTTTATCCCTAGAGAATGCTTTATACAGTGTCTGTTCTTCGCAAAATTCCTTTATTAAAATAGGTATGTTATTCCGTAGGAAGGATGGATGATCCAACATTCATTCGAGAAGTTAAAGTGCCCGCTAGTACTTGAGAGAGAGAGAGGG
>CM065715.1:12377957-12380457 GCA_033310375.1 Conus canariensis
GTCAAAGGTGACTCCTGGATATGCTGGTGAATTGTCCTGTGGGAGGACGTGACCATTCACCTGGAGGCGTGCACTTAGTTCACTTGTAGCCAGGCTGAAGATGGTGTATGCTGTTTTCCTGGCATTGATGGTCACAAGTCATTTCTTTGTCCATGTCTCGATTTTGTTCATGGCCTTCTTGATCCTTATTGTGGCAGTTGTAACATATTGTTCAGAGCACCAGATGACAAGATCGTCTGCACAAATTGCACCATGGATTCATGCAGTAATGTCAGCCAGGATATCATTCATGAAGATGATAAACAACGTGAGAGAGAGAGAGCCCCACCTTGTGGGACGCCTTCTTTCATTTTTTTTTCTTGCTCTGGTGCTTTCTATTTTGTACCTGGGCTTTTCGGTTGGTCAGGTACTGGCTGATCCAGTAGTACACGTGGCCTGTGATCCCATACTGGTGCATCTTCAGCTTCAGATCGTTTTTCCAGACTTTATCTAAAGCTTTTTCTAGGTCGATCCAGACTGCTATGGTGTTCTTCTTGTCTTGGAGCGCATCTTCTATTTCTTGGGCTATATAGGCGACCTGGTCCTCTGTGGATCTGTGTTGTCTGAATCCAGCCTGCTCGCTAGAGATTATCTCGTTCTCTAGGTACCAAGTCAGCCTGTTGTTGATAAGCCTCTCCATAAGTTTCCCAACACAGCTGGTGAGACTGATAGGTCTGTGACTATCTGGTTTGGTTTTGTCTTTTCCCTTTTTGTGGATAGGGATCATAATAGCATCTTTCCATGACTGAGGTACAGATGCATTTTTTTCAGCTGGCGTTGAAGATGTCCACTGGCGTTTTCCATGCAGACGATCCAAGGTGTTGCAACATCTCATTGTAACGCCATCAGGTCCTGGTGATTTTTCCTTTTGTAGCTGCGTTATCCCTTCATTGAGTTCTGATACTGTGAAGGGTTTCTTAATTGCTTCTTCTTCTGTGTCCGTGTTCTTGTATATTTTATGTTGTTGCAACAGTTCCTTTTCTCTGCCTTTAGAGATGTTGATGTTGCTGATCTTTTCAAAGTTGTTAATAAAGAGATCCGCAGTCCGTCTTCCGGTAAGGATTTCTTCATTTTCGTCTAGAACAATGGGTGCTGCCGTGGGTTTTTTGTATTGTTCATGGCTCTGGCAAGATTCCAGTTTCCTTCCATCTTTCTCCATGTTGAGATTTTCAGTTTTCTTTTCCAACTGTTCCTTGCAGTCTGGATGTGTGCTTTTGTATATGAGCTGTTTTTTTTAAAGGCTGATGTTGTTCACAATGAGATGACGACTGAAGGTTTACATTATTCATAAAAACTGAAAATAGGACAGAAACTAGATCAGATTCTCGAGAAACACTATATTCAACAATCATGAAGGATGACAATGCAGAATTTTGAGAACCAGTCTCCTTCTAGTTCAGAAAAAATGCATATCATGAATAAAGAGTCTGAGCTTTATTCATTTTGTACTAGATTTGTCAAGAAAAGGTTGCGGTTAATAGTGTCGAAGGCCTTCTCAATCTAATAAAAGACTAAATCAGTAAGTACTTGTTTGATTACATATAAATGCCAGCCCTCATTTAAATCAGTCAACATCATTTGGCAAGAGTGATTCCCTAAATCCATTTTGATTGGGGTGAAATAAGTCACGTTTAAGTTTGAGTGAATCAAACCAGGGCCACAGACGTGGAGAGGACATCGAAACTGAGGTCACCGTGAGAGCAGGCATGGAGGGCCACAGAATTTAAGATTTTTTTTGTATGCTGATCGATGAGAATGAGGATGATGAACATGATGCTATGGATTTCCATTCCAATCTGAGATTACATGACAGGGCTTTACTCTAAGTTAATTTCATAATATATCCCAGCGTCAACCAGGCCCGAGAGATACAGACACCTGCAGTGTTGGTCAGGAAATTTGAGCAACACTCTCAGAGACGCATCCATTAAGTGGATGAAACTCGACTGTGCAGTCCCAGTCTTCCCAACTGAGCCCGTAGCAAACTCACATCTGGGTAGAAGCCAGTCAGGGCAGAAAAATTGCACATGACTCTGATGGGAATCGAACCCACAACCTCCCAGCCGGGAGTCAGCGACGCTAACCACTTCGCCACGGCGGCTGGCTGGAGAAGCAGTACTTTATCATCTTTGAAAAGGTGGAGAAGGAAAACATTTATCGATGCAAAAATTAAACCTTTAGAAATGATAGGTGCCACCATTCTCAAACGTTTCGTTATCGAAACCGTCTAGACTACATAAAAAGGATTGTTTTTGGAGTGCACAGTTTCACTTCAGTACTGATTATTTTGAGTCACAAAAACATATGTTACTGCAAAACATAAGACAGTGCCTTACCCATCTTAATATCAGCTATTACTTGTTGTTGTGTATGATAATGTAGAACTTCAGCAGAAATATCATCACTGGGAGTGGGGCCGGGGGGGGGAGGAGGACGATTGAATTTTTGACCAGACAATATA
>CM065715.1:12382957-12385457 GCA_033310375.1 Conus canariensis
TATTTTGGAAAGACACCGGTTTCAAGGGGATGGTCCAATGCGCAGGCGAACACGGCACGGGGAATTCAAAATAGAAAATCTGACATTGCGAGTCCGTGTTCAGATAGGGAGAGGGAGTTTGTTTACAGCGAAGACAGTCGTACGCATGCACCCTTGTGTGTTTCTGAAAGCGTGAAAAGCGTGTCTGGATGCGTGCACGAAAATAAAGAAATGTGTGACAGTGTCAGTGTTCTGAAAGCTCAGAAGCCTTCTCTGGTGATTAATGGTTGTCATTCTGTATCAGAGAATGTTAGCAACACAAGAACCTATTCTTTTCTACATTGGTATATTTGTGGTTTACTCTCTAAACTCTCTGATCCTGATGTTATTGAATATGTTTCTTCCTTTGATTTCATTTGTCTTGTTGAAACTTTTGTTGACAATTTTCAGTGTTCCGTGTTTTCTGATCATAACATGTTTGTTAAGCCTGCAGTTAAATTCACTCAGCGTGGAAGAAGTCGGGGGAGTAATATGTCTGATAAGAAATAATCTCATGAAATATGTGTCAAAAATGAGTACTGAGCGTGATAATGTCATATTGTTTGTTATTGATAAAAAATTGTTTCATTTGGCGAATGATATTCTATATGTATGTTCGTATGTTCCCCCAGAAAAGTCTCCATACTATTCTGTGTTTAATGTTGACAATGGTATCAATCAACTGGAAGATTGTTAATAGATAATTTGTATTACAAGGACAAAATGTCAATATTGATGTGTGGTGATTTTAACGGCCGAACGGCCGATGTTTCACGCAACTTGATGAACAAACAAAAACATTTTCATGGTTTGATAAGTCTGGTATTGTTGAAATGAGACGTCACTCTGAAGATACAGTGTTAAATGCTTATGGCAAAAGTTTACTAAACATGTGTAACGCGCTAGATTTATATATTTTAAACGGTGTATGTCCTGGTGATGACAATTTCTGTTTTACTTATATCAGTGAATCTGGTAGTAGTGTGAACGACTATTTTGTTGCTTCTTCTGACCTTTTTGATTTCATACAATCTTCTTGTAGCCTTCATGTAAAAGAACGGATGGAATCGGACCACATGCCTCTTGAATTTCATGTGAGTGCATCTGGTTCTAATGATTGTGAAAATAATAAGCAAGAAACGAAAGAGTATATAAAGAAATTTGTTTGGAATGATAATTGCGCCACGGACTTCTTTAATATGATGCACTCGGATGAAATGAAATTAAAGTTTTTTCATGCTGTTAATTTGATAGATATTAATGTAAATGATGCTCTTGATTTGTTTATCAATACTGTTAAAGAAGCTGGTGAATGTATGGAAAAACGAGTGTGTGTGAACAGGACAAAAAGACAGAATGACTGGTTTGACTTCGAGTGTTTACAAGCTAAAAGAGATATCAGGAGGTTACTTAGGGTATGGAAGAGAACCTTAGATAAAAATAACCGACACTTATACTGTGTATCACGATCAGAGTATAAAAATTCATTATATAGAAAACAAAAGTCACACAATGATAAAATGTTCAAAGAAATTGTCACTAATATGGACAACCAAGAGGATTTTTGGAAAAGTGTCAAACAAGCGTTTAAAACACGAACACAGAAGCAGAATAGAATCACAATGGAGCAATGGTATTACCATTTTAAAAACGTGTTGGAAAAGGATACCAGCGTTGATACAGACACTGGTGAAAATGAAACATTATTAGATGATGAATATTCTGAATTTTTCGATCGACCAATTACAAAGCATGAAGTACAATTTGTAATAAGGAAACTGAAAAATGGTAAAGCAGCAGGGCCTGATGGACTTGTTGGTGAATTTTTTAAAAAACTTAGGGGACTTTGCAATCGATTTTCTTGTAAAATTATTTAATGTTCTTTTTGAAAAAGGAATTTATCCCGAGAATTGGACCAGATCGTTCATCTTACCTCTGTTTAAAAAGGGTGACGCAAATAATCCTAATAATTATAGAGGAATCTCCTTGTGTGATATTGCTAGTAAACTTTATGGATCTATAATAAACAAGAGATTATCTGAATGGATCGAATTAAAAAACATAACTGGTGAATACCAAGCAGGTTTTAAGAAGGGTTATAGTACAATCGATCACTTGTTCACTCTACTGGCTGCTGTTCAGAAGCAGTTTTCAAATAATCGTAAGTTATATGTTGCATTTATAGACTTTGAAAAGGCCTTTGATTCTATTTCTAGAAAGCTTCTGTGGCCAGTACTGGCAAAACATTGTGGAAAAAGTAAACTATTTAAATGTGTTAAATGTATGTATGATGATGTTAAAGCTAATGTAAGGTGTGGTGCAAAATATAGTGAGTACATTAGATGTACACAGGGTGTTAAGCAGGGTGATGTTTGTAGTCCTGTTTTATTCTCTTTGTTTATTAACGAATTAGCTTTGGAAATTATCGAGAAGGGAAAACATGGTGTTTCATTTGATTTGATTGAAATATTCATTCTACTTT
>CM065715.1:12397957-12407957 GCA_033310375.1 Conus canariensis
TACATACATATTTAATGGCCAGTTTCATCGTGTTGTGCAGCATCACGACGAATAATGTTAAGTTGGGAATTACGAGCATTTCGTCCGTAATTTGGGAAGAGAGAGAGAGAGAGAGAGAGAGAGAGAGAGAGAGAGAGAGAGAAGACAGACAGACAGACAGACAGACAGACAGACAGACAGACAGACAGACAGACAGACAACAGAACAGAGACAGAGACAGAGACAGACAGAGAGAGACAGAGAGACAGAGACAGAGAGACATAGAGAGAGCTTCAAAGAACGGCAGTGGTGGCAGCATTAGGCAAATCATCTAATGCTATTTGTCAAATCTCAATTTATTCTTTATCTTTTGCTTCTTCTCCCTCTGTCTTCTCTTTCTTGTCTCTTCTGGATGTCTTCATCTACTTCCTTCCTGGCATCCATTTCCCTCCTGTATCTTCGGAGATATCAAAGATGCGACCGCACAGAATATTTGACGAAGAGAAGAAGATCAAAAATTCAAGTTTCACGTGTTATTTTTCGCTCTTTTTCTATCGATGTTTGCAGAGATTTTTCTAATAAATCAAAGAGCAGGATATGTATATTTAGTTGAGATTTTTTTTCAGTTCATCCGTCTCCATTTCCTGCCCCTAAAGGACATGGATTTCTATAGATTCATCTGAGATGAGGTTATTTGTGTGGGTGGGAGGTTATGTATGAGTATGGGTGCGTTTCTCTCTCTCTCTCTCTCTCTCTCTCTCTCTCTCTCTCTCTCTCTCTCTCTCTCTCTCTCTCTCGTCTGTGTGTATGCGTGCGTGTGTGTGCGCGCATGTGTATGTGTGTGTGTGTGTGTGTGTGTGTGTGTGTGTGTGTGTGTGTGTGTGTGTGTGTGTGTGTGTGTGTGTGTGTGTGTGTTTTGTGAGTTCCTTCGTTCTTCAATTCAGTCTCTTGAATAAAATTCATTTTAGACGGTAAAAAGAAAGAAAATGTGTGTGTGTGTGTGTGTGTGTGTGTGTGTGTGTGTGTGTGTGTGTGTGTGTGTGTGTGTGTGTGTGTGTGTGTGTGTGTGTGTGTGTGTGCTTCATTATTTTTTTGGCAAAAAAAAACAACAACAGCAGTTAGTTACCACGTAAAATGAAGTGTCTAGGGACAGTAACAAACGGGTACCGGAGCTCCATGTTAGTGATCAGTAAGTCAGACATAAAATATTATGTAAAATATTTGACGGACTACATTTTGATTGACA
Organism: Conus canariensis; assembly: GCA_033310375.1. NCBI lineage: Eukaryota > Metazoa > Mollusca > Gastropoda > Neogastropoda > Conidae > Conus > Conus canariensis. The sequence goes on from CM065715.1 coordinate 12,399,183, forward strand.
ATGTAGAGCCCTCAGTGCTGATTTAGAATCCGATGATATAAGTATTCCTTGACGTAAAACGGGTATATTGAGAATAAATCATATGTTGCTTTCAGAAGGCATGTACCTCGGCTAGCTGTAAACATAGAACACCCTTTTTAGTTTGAAATTTGTTTTGAATACTGAGCGCTTGTGTTACAAAAGTTGCCCAGATATCTGAAGAATTTGAAATTGAACCGTCTGGTAAATAATGTAGGTATGAAGGGTATTGACTATATATGGGTGCATCCGCATGGAATGCTAGTTACAGAAGATTGTCAATTTTACTGATATCCACCAAGGAGTAGATTATTTCAGCCTGCTCTGTCAACCACAGAGTGTGTGTGTGCGCGCGCGGCGCGCGGCGCGGCGCGGTGTGTGTGTGTGTGTGTGTGTGTGTGTGTGTGTGTGTGTGTGTGTGTGTGTGTGTGTGTGTGTGTGAGCAGTATGGTATTTTAGCTAAAACGGTTCCAGATCCAATCAAAACTGTACTCACCCCCCCCCCTCCCCCTCAAGGCCCCATCCCAAGCCACACCTGGATGGATTCTCCCGTTGTATATGACGAATGAGTAGGCAGGCAGGTCAACTGTCGAGGTGGGTCCTCATGTGGGAATGAAGACCAATGCCTGAGGCACAAAGTCTCCCACAGACGCTGCATGGAATGGAGTCCTGCAAGGATGGGCACCGTTTTCTCCGATTCCTCTTTTCCTGGCAGCTCTGTCGCGCTCGAATGCGTTTGTGCCCTGGTACATCGTTGCTTTCGTTGTGTTCTGTCAAGGGCGACATCTTCTCAGGAAGCAGTGTCGATGCTGCAGCTTCTGAGGCTGGCCTTCAAGGTGTCTTTGTATCTCTTGAGAGGCCTTCCTTGGTCAAGTTGTCCTTATTTCAGTTGTCCATGAGCAGCATCTTTTGAATTCTGCTGTCCTCCACATGGACGTGTCCTATCCATCGGAGCTGGCTTTTGATGAATATAAACTTAATATTGGGTAGGCCACCCTTCTTCTGGACCTTTAGGTCGGACATTTTGTCTTGTCATTTGATGCTGCAGAAGAACCACCTTAATACATACCCGATTAATGGATGTTTGGCAGATATTTAAAACCAGCACCTGCATGTGCTTGTGGTCAGATTCTTGACATTCCTCATCTTTGTTTGAAGATTCCTATTGCATAAGAGCTCACTTTCACCCGCTTCATGATAAGATTAAGTCTTTTACGCTGCCGTTGTCAATGTCTAGTGTGTTCAATCCCATTTATAAGAAATGGATGCCGATGAGGGAGATGGGAATGTGTAGGTGGGGATGGATGTGCGGTTCTGGAACGCTAGATGCATTTCATGTATTGATTAATGGATCGTTTACATTTTGCATGCTTTATGTTCTCGTTTTTGACATTTGCGTTTTGTTTTTTTCGTTTTTGTCAGGTATTTTGCTTTCTGTTTTATTTGTAGCCTGCATTTGTATTAGTGCTCAGAAAACTGGATGAAAAATCTTTATGTTTATCCTACTGCACTTTTTCAATAAGAAATATTCGTTCACTTCATCGTTCTCTCCATCTCCCTTCTCCCCCCCCCCCCTCTCTCTCTCTCTCTCTCTCTCTCTCTCTCTCTCTCTCCCCCTGCGCGTGCACGCGCGCGCGAGTGTGTGTATGTGTGTGTCTGTGTGTGATTGTCTGTCTGTCAGTGTCTGTCTGTCTGTCTGTCTGTCTGTTTGTCTCTCTCTCTCTCTCGCTCTCTCTCTCTCTCTCTCTCTCTCTCTCTCTCTCTCTCTCTCTTCTCTTCTCTCCCCCCTCTTTCTCCCCTCCCCCTTCTTTCTCTGTCTTCCCTTCCTCCACCTCTCATTCTCTCTCTCTCTCTCTCTCTCTCTCTCTCTCTCTCTCTCTCTCTTCGTCCGTCCCTTCCACCCTCCCTCCTTCCCTCTCTCTCCCTCCGTCCGTCCTTTCCTCTCTTCCTCCCTCCCTCCCTCCCTTCCTCTCTCTGTCTCTCTGTCTCTGTCTCTGTCTCTCTCTCTCTCTCTCTCTCTCTCTCTCTCTCTCTCTCTCTCTCTTCTTCTTCTTCTTCTTCTTCTTCTTCTTCTTCTTCTTCTCTTCTTCTTATTCTTCTTCTTCTCCCTCCGTCCCATCCATCCTCCTCCCTCCCCCCCCCCCTTTCTCTCTCTCTCTCTCTCTCTCTCTCTCTCTCTCTCTCTCACTGTCCGTCCCTTCCTCCTTCCCTCCCTTCCTCTCCCTCCCGTTTCCTCTCTTCCTTCGTCCTCTCTCTCTCTCTCTCTCTCTCTCTCTCTCTTCTGTCTGTCTGTCTGTCTCTCTCTCTCTCTGTCTCTCTCTCTCTCTCTCTCTCTCTCTCTCTCTCTCTCTCTCTCTCTCTCTCTCTCTCTCTCCAGTCAACGGGTGCATGGCAGATGTTGGGACTTACCGTTTTCTGAGCTGAGGGTTCAGAGATGTTGCTACCCAGCAAGGTTGCAGGACAGCAGCTGCTTGAATAACAGGCCAGGAGCACCGGCCAACGACACGAGATAATATCATCGCCCTGCTGGACTGTGGTCAACTGCTGCACAAAGAAAATGACCTGGGGACGAAGGAAATGGAGTTCCCACCCAATACCGTCGGACGCAACCCCAGACACCAGTCAGTCTCACAGAGAGTCAACGACCATCATGTCCACTATTTTTTTTTTTTCTCAGAGGTTAGAGTGGTGTCGACTTATACAAATTGGACGCTACAAATGTGAGATATGTTTAGTAGCTGTGTTCCTAAAACGAAGGTTTCAAACCTCAGCGCAGCAGACTTGTCGAGTTGAAAGGCCATTTTACGGACAAGACTGTCCATTTCAATGCCAGCTTCATCAAGGAGGTGTCACTGCGTGCGAACTGGTCCATATACGCTACACCACATCTGCTAACTTGTGAGACCACTCTGCGCATGGTTTAAAGCTGATGGATGAATGGATTAATGACTAAGAATTTCAGAAGAGGGTCTTGTGGCTACGACTCCTGACCAACGCAGTAGCCCAACGCGCTGGTCAGACCTTGAATACCTACGTAACATTGGCTGTGCCATTATTAACATTGAATATGTGTGTGGTGATTGTACATATGTGTGTATGGGTGTGTGGTCACGGGCCCGTGTGCACGCATGTGTGTATGTATGTGTGTGTGTGTGTGTGTGTGTGTGTGTGTGTGTGTGTGTGTGTGTGTGTGTGTGTGCATATGTAGAGGTGTGTGTGTGTGTGTGTGTGTGTGTGCGTGCGTGCGTGCGTGCGTGCGTGCGTGCATGCGTGTGTGTGTGTGTGTGTGTGTGTGTGTGTGTGTGTGTGTGTGTGTGTGTGTGTGCTGACAAGGCTGTCACAACGAACATAAACAGGGGGCCGGGGGGGGGGGGGGGGGATGAGGAAGCAAGCCTTTTCAGGCTTGCAATATGAAGTCTCTGAAAGCAAGAATGAGAATCCCTCTAAGCGTTCAGCGGATTATTCAAGTACTGAATGGTTTTGACCCTCAGCAAGATGCAGACAAAGCATACTATTTAGGTCCCCAAACGCAGGACATTCTACATCCCTGATCCATTATTGTTACGATGCACAGGTGGAAAGACAAGGTACACATGCTACATGACCATAGCAACAGAAAAGTACTGACTGACCCTTTGAATATTCATGTGGCCACAGATCTGTCGGGTTGGTGTTAGGACTTCCTTTAAACGGAAGAACAGGATGGAAAACGAGGTCGTTGTTTTTTTGGTTGTTGTTGATCTGTTCTTACAATGGGCGTCTGCATATTTGCACAAGAGAAATCTTTTATGATCACATCAACAGTTCTCGATACGTTCAAGGTGGATTTAAGTTCAGGGGATGGACAGACGACAGGAGAAAGGAAAAATTCATAATAAACAACACAGTAGTCAGAAGAACAGACATTTCTGCCCTGAGCGGCTGGAAGAAAGCGATCAACCCATGCACAGAAATCAGGACACGTGTTATGACCACTGTGGTACACGCAACAGTGATTATGTAAAAGATTACATCAAACAACACCCCAAAGACGATGAACAAGACCATCTTTCTCAGAAAGGCGAGCAATACAATAGCCCTCTACACAAAGACAGATAACCTAGATAGTCAGAGATATAGACAGACAACACACACACACACACACACACAAACACACACACACACACACACACACACACATGCACACACACACACACACACACACACACACACACACACACACACACACACACACACACGCATATTATATATACTACGCACAAAAAGTTAAGGATCGGTATGTGAAAACAGGTGCGTAATAAACTCAGTTCGCTACTGGTATTTATTTCTTAGTCCAGCCAAATTGTCATGAATTCTTGTTCAGCTGTAAGTGGGCGATGTTGTGTTAGTGCGAAAATTGCACGGGTTCTCTACTACTGAGCTGGGCCGCAAACGGAAAAACGGAAACTTGCGAAAAATGACCTTGTTTTGGACCGTTCTGCCTGAACACATTGCACTTGCCAGATGGAAAAACCATTATGCACGTGCAAGCACTGCTGTTTATGTGTGAGATGCTGTCGCTCGCTTGGCTATATAAGAAGACATTCCACCAGTAGTAGGCCTGATTGACAATGCCTCCACGACGAAAATTAAGCGAGTTGGATAGGGGACGAGCTGTTGCATGGTTCCAAGATGGTGTTCCCAAGCGAGAAGTGGCCAGGCGACTTCATGTGTCCATCTCGGTCATTGTCCGACTGATTCAACGCTTCACAGCCACTGGGATTGTCCATGAAAGACGCAGATCTGGTCGACTGAAGAAGACAACCCCACGTGACGATCGTCTCATTGAACGACAAGCCCTGCAGACAAGAACAGCCTCTTCCAGCATAATTCAAAGGCAGTTCAGGGTGGCTACTAACATCACATCAGCCAGCAGACCATACGGAACCGCCTACATGGGTTTAATCTCCGTTCTCGTCGCCCAGCAGTACGGCCACGCTTAACTCCAGCCCATAGGGCAGCACGCCGCGCCTTCTGCGCACGTCACGTGAGGTGGACACGTCAGCAATGGTCCCAGGTCCTGTTCAGTGATGAATCACGCTTCACCCTTCACCACAACGACGGCCGACTGAGGGTCTGGAGGCGCCCAGGGCAACACTTTACTGACGCCACTGTCCAAGAAAAGGTGGCCTTTAGTGGAGGTTCTGTAATGGTCTGGGGGGCCTTCAGCCTTCACCACAGAACACCCTTGTATCATGTACAGGGTAACCTGACTGGCATCTGATACCGGGATGAGATCCTTCGACCGCTGGCTGTGCCTACACTGCAGCAGATGGGACCGAGGGCTGTCTACCAGGATGACAATGCTCGCCCCCACAGGGCAAGGGTGGTCAACGACTTCCTGCAGCAGTCTGGAGTCAACAGAATGGAGTGGCCAGCATGCAGTCCCGATCTCAACCCGATTGAGAACCTCTGGGATGAGCTGGATCGCAAAGTGAGGAGCCACCCCCCTCCCAGGGATGCCCAACACCTCTACCAGATGCTGCAGGCTGAGTGGCAGGCGCTTCCACAGAGGATCTTCACCAACCTGGTCAACTTGATGAGGACTCGCTGCGTCGAGTGCCAGAACAGCCATGGTGGTTACACGCATTACTGAGCTTTTGGGAGCATCAGTATGCCCTGTCTTGTGATTTCAATGACTTTGGGAAATCAAATTTGGATACGTACCCACTTTAATCAAATGTACACACCAAACGATTGCTCGAGATTGAAGGCAATTGTGTATCGTTATCACTAAAGAATGGAATTAAATGTTGGCCAAACTTCAACGCATTGACGTTCTTATTTTGACAGTTATGAATGTTTGTGAAAGTGATCCTTAACTTTTTGTGTATAGCTTATATGCATACATATATACACACACACACACACACACACACACACACACACACACACACACACGCTCGCATGTGCGCGCGGATACGATCAGACATGGAAGAACCACAACAACCATGTAGGAATGAACAGAGCTTTTCTGATTGTGCACGAGGACTATGGAATAAAGCGGCATCATTTTCAGAACAACGTGACTTAAAGAACGCGCACAGAGCATAATAACTTAAAGAGAAGATGCTAACCTCCAACAGGGCAAAAATACTCCCTGTTTTGTACAGAGTGGTAACTTGACTCCTCTGCCTTTTCGGTTTTAAGGATAGCATTCTTCTTAAAACCGAAAAGGCAGAGGAGTCAAGTTACCCCTTTCCGCGGTCACTGAGGAGAAACAATCAGGTTTCGAAATACCGGTATTTGACCAGGAGTTATATGTTAGTGAGTTTCCTCCCCATTGGAGAATGTCTTCCCCTTGGAGACCATAAGCTTGCTGAAGGCTCATTTGAGAAGCATTTATTATTCCCCATTCACCCTCTCAAGCACATACTGTTAGTTAGGCAGAATTAACTACCACTGCAGATATGAATGCTTACCTCCCCTTATTTCGTCAATCTAAGACGTAAGAGCAAGCTTTATTTTATAATTGAATATTTCTTGCAGTCATCGCAACACCAAGCTGCTCTGTAAGTTGCTGGAATGGTGCTCGCTTACTTTTCCTTGGAATTTATTAGTCTAATATATATATATATATATATATATATATATATATATATATACAACAAACTAATAAATTCCAAGGATAAGTACCGAGCACCATTCCAGCAACTTACAGAGCAGCTTGGTGTTGCAATGACTGCAAGAAATATTCAGGATAAGTACCGAGCACCATTCCAGCAACTTACAGAGCAGCTTGGTGTTGCAATGACTGCAAGAAATATTCAAGGATAAGTACCGAGCACCATTCCATATATATATATTTGTTAAAAATATTTTTTTTAAATGAAGTATAAAAATCTACAAGCTTGTTTCAAGCCTTGCTATCATCAGGATATCTTTTTCTGGGGCACGCCAACGATCTTTTATGACGTGCGGGACTTGATTTCAACTCTGTGTGTGCAGGCAGATCTCATTTGCTGCACGTGCGGCCTGTGGTTCTTATTGGGGCCTGTTCAGATGGAATGTGCTAGCAAAGATTTCCACTTGTGCCTGCAATTGTTTACAATTTCTACTTTTGTGTTCAGAGTTGCTAAGTGTGGTTTACATAATATCAACCATTTTTCTGTTGAGCATAGATTGCATCTTTTTGAAATATTGTTGTATGGTGTTGCTCTTTTTATGATTTTCCATGATATGTTGTAGTCTTTTTTTTATCTTTGAGTCTCCAAATGTATTTACTCAGCTCTGTTTGATTTTTGTATTTTTCATTTTTGAATAACTGTTTGTGGTTTGCGTATCTGGTTTTGAGAGTGTTTTCAGTAATCCCTATATATGTTTCTTTTTCATTTCCTGATGTTACCGTAGCTTGGTATACAATGTTGCTGTGAAGACATTTGTTGCTTAGGGGGCACTGTTCTTTTTTAGTGCAGTTGCAAGATGTCCTTTCAGCACCCTTCTCTTTTGTGTTGCTTTTCTTTTTGTTAGCTGAATCAATTATGTTTTTGAGGTTAGGCATACATGAGTATGATAGTTTAATGGTGTTTTTGTTGAATATTTTGGAAGTTTGTGTTCTTTTGGAAACGATGTTGCCAAGATTTTAAAGAATTCTTTTCCTACATTTGTTTTTACTTGTCCATCGTATGGTGGGTTGTACCATATGATCTTTCTTTTCCTATTTTTCTTATTTCTGTTCGTGTTATTGTCTGGACTGTATTGTAGTTTGTAATTGTAACCACTTTTTTGTAATGCTTCTTGATATTCTGTTGCTGCATCATTGAATGCGTTTTCATTGCATGACAGGTTGGATAGTCTCTTGTTTATACCATTGGGTATTGTTTTTAGTATAGATGGTGGGTGGTTGCTTTTGATATTTACGTAGATTGGTATGTCATTGGGTTTTTGTATGGTTTGTACACATGGTCATTGAGGTCTAATGTTATGTCTAGGTAATTCACTACTTTTTTGTTTGCTTCTATTGTAATTTTTAAGTTGTGGTTTTTAAAGATTTTACATAATTCTTTTTTCTTGTTTTCAATGGTTCTTGGATTATTGTTTAATGCAGCGAGGCCGTCATCTCTGTATAAACCGACCTGTTTTCCAAGTTGATTTTGGATGTTGGATAGCATGAATAGTCCGACTAGTTCACATGTTTCGGCACCATCATACGATCCCATTGTTACATCAAATGTGGAGTTTTTGCTCGTTTTTTTTAATCCAAGTTTCATTTCTGCTATGGAGTAAGGTTTTCTTGGTGTGGAAAATAATCTCCATTTCTGACTCTGTTAGTTTTGTGTATCTGTTGGCAAATTTCAAAGCTTTGTTGAGTAGTTCTTCATCTATGGATGGATAGAAGTCTACTATGTCAAATGTAATGAACATTGTATTTCTCTGTTTGTTGAGTTTCTTAAACCATTGTATGACTTCATAGCTGTTTTTCCAAAGGTTGTATTCGGTGTTTGATTTTACATCTTCTATAACTTTTTCCAAAATTCTCTTGCTTATTTTGCCCAGTTCAGATTTAGATGGGTTTATTAGTCTGCATGTTGGGTTGTTTGGAAGTTAGGCTTGTGGTCTTTAAGTGTTAAATCCGAACTGGGCAAAATAAGCAAGAGAATTTTGGAAAAAGTTATAGAAGATGTAAAATCAAACACCGAATACAACCTTTGGAAAAAACAGCTATGAAGTCATACAATGGTTTAAGAAACTCAACAAACAGAGAAATACAATGTTCAT
>CM065715.1:12412957-12435457 GCA_033310375.1 Conus canariensis
AATACCTCAAGCCATCGTGAAAATTATGCTGTTTGTGTCGAAGGTGAAGAAGATTTTGAACAGAAAGAAACTGATTTTTTTAACGAATGGTTTAATCTTCGTTGTTTCCCATCTTTGACTTTGTGAATCTATAAACTTAATACATGTTCATTTATTAATGTTAATACATGTTTCAGGCTACGCGATTTGCCGAATTTGGAAAACTGTCTTGCGAGTGGTAGGAAAAATCGTCGGGCTTCGGTCGTTGGCCTTCTCCATAAAACTGAATGAGAAACTCACATGATGTAGAGGATGATGATTCTGCAATGCTACCACTCCAATGTCTTTACAAAAAGGAAAAAAAAACCCTCAAACTTCAAATGTTGTACACGTCGGTTCCTCCTCACCCATGCGTCTTAAACTCCAAAGCTTGTAATCCCTACCAATCCATCAACTACACCAGCCAGACAACCCTGTGATTTTTTTTTTTTTTTTTTTTTTTTTTTTTTTTTTTTGCTGTCCCAACCTCTGCGCCACCTCAGAGGCAGTGCACCCACGCCGCTCATTCCGACACCCCGTCCACAGCCACAGCTCGGTCGGCCCGGCCGCAGCCCCGGCACCGGCAATCCACAGGCAGCAGTCAATGTCAAGTCGTCAAGAGGCAACCCACCGGAGGAGACACTGCACTGCTGCCGAGTCACTTCGGTGGTGTTCAGTGGCGCCTGTTCTGATCTAACAGACGCAGGACACCACCCACTAAACCCTGTACTGACGACAATAATTGCTTAGTCGCGGAGCTAGCGTGAGTGAGCTCTCCCTCCGGAGGGCGACACCACGTCCGTCCAACGACAGCCCCTATGGACTCGCCGATACCGGTGACCCCGACGGAATCAAACCAAGGCCATAGACGTGGAGAGGGGACATCGAAATTGAGGTCACCATGAGAGCAGGGCATGAAGGGCCACATAATTTGAGACATTTTTTATGCTGACCGTTGAGAATGAGGATGATTAAGATGATGCTACGGATTTCCATTTCGGTCCGAGACTACATGACAGGGCTGTACTCTACACTTCCTTTCATAATATATCCCGGCGTCAACCAGGCCCGAGAGATACAGGCACCTGCAGTTTTGGTCAGAAAATTTGAGCAACACTCTCAAAAACGCATCCATTAAGTGGATGAAACTCAACTGTGTGGTCCCAGTCTACCCAACTGAGTCCGCAGCAAACTCAACTCTGGGTAGGAGCCTGTCGGGGCAGAAAAATCCCACATGACTCTGATGAGAATCGAACCCGCGACCTCCCAGCCGGGAGTCCGCGACGCTAACCACTTCGCCACGGCGGCTCAATCCTGCGATTTTTGTTTCATTCTTGCGCTAAGTGCGTGTAGATCCTAATCATTACCATAATGTTCATTATCACGTTCATGATGATGATAATGATGATGATGATGATCACGATGATGATGATAGTGATGATGTTTTTAAGTTCTTGGGTTTGGGGTAAATCTTTTTCTCCGGTGCACCTATTCACATAAAAAAGATACACATCCACATAACCATAGAACAATGAGACAGCATATTACCTACTCCAATTACACAATCACTCACTGAGGATTATTTCACTCCGTGAAATATCTTATACTCAATGTATATGTTCACGACAGTGTATTCGTCTTGAGGACAACAGGTTCCAGATACTCAGTACACCTTCAAGCACAAGTAGCATATTCTTTTCCCTTCTCTTCTGCAAGCTGAACTGAGTGTACACAATGCGGAGGCGTGCACGACGTCCGAGTCAAGTCCGGAATGAGCTTTTTCGGGGAAGCGAGGCAAAGGACCCCAGTTGACGTCAATTAAACAAATTTGCCTGTTCTTGTTCATCCTTGTCTCTTCTTTGATTTCGTTGTTCCCATCACTGGTGCGTTTCACACGATGTGTGTGTGTGTGTGTGTGTGTGGGTGTCTGTCTGTCTGTCTGTCTGTCTGTCTGTTTCTCTCTGTCTCTCTCTCTTTCTCTCTCTCTCTCACGCACACACACACACACACACACACACACACACACACACACACACACACACACACACCACACATACAGAGAGAGAGAGAGAGAGAGAGAGAGAGAGAGAGAGAGAGTACACACGCACTCCCACACATATATACCCATAACACACTATAATTTGCACACACAAACACGCATGAACGCATGCACACACTAACACATACTTACACACATACATACACCCGCGCGCGCGCGCTCGCAGGAACGCTCTCACGCACGTCCATGCAGATAGACAGACAGACAGACACAACTAAACACACACACACACACACACACACACACACACACACACACACACACACACACACACACACACGCACATATACAGAGAGAGAGAGAGAGAGAGAGAGAGAAAGAAAGAAAGAGAGAGAGAGTACACACGCACTCCCACACATATACACCCATAACACACTATAATTTGCACACACAAACACGCATGAACGCATGCACACACTAACACACACACACACACACACACACACACACACACACACACACACACACACACACACACACACACACACACATCAGCGCGCACGTGTGCATGCACAAATGCACGCACACGCGCTCGCAGGAACGCTCTCACGCACGCCCATGCAGATAGACAGACAGACAGACACAACTAAACACACACACACACACACACACACACACACACACACACACACACACACACACACACACACACACACACACAGAAGGCCATATCAGTGTAATCCAAGACTAAGGAAACAACATTAACAAACAAAACCAAGCCAGGCCTCCAAGCTGAACAACAGACACGTAAACAGACGAAACAAACCCCCACAGACAACAGAATGCGGGACACAAGGGCAATCTGTTTCAACAGAGGCGGGCTAATTGTCATAGCAACGAGCGTCTCTTGCAAAAAAATGATCTGAAGACAAAGTTGTAAGAGGCTAGCTGTTTGACATCAATACCAAATAGGGGATGGGGTAAGGAGTCACAGGGAAGGGGGGAAACAGGGGGAAAGGTGTGGGGAGGTGGGGGGTTGGGGGGCTTTATGTGCATAGTCAACAAAATGATCCAACCTGTCACAATGAATATTCAGATCTAATGAAAGTGTGACCTCACATGCCCCAATGTATGTTGACATGCGATAAAATCTAACCTAACCTGAAACGATGGCTGGTGAAATATCATGAAAGTGTAGTTATGACATGCCACGATGGAGGTTGCCACGTGACAAAGTGTAGCCTCACCTGCAACAATGAATATTGAGATGTGATCAAAGTATAACCCACCTGCAACATCAGATGTTGAATATCATAAAAGTGTCATCATTACATGCAACAATAGATGTTGAGATGTAACAAAGGTGCAACTTCACCTGTAGCAAAATGTATGTGGACATGTGATGAAAAATGTAACTTCACCTGCAACAATGGATGTTGAGATGTGATAAAAGTGTGACCTCACATGCCACAATGTATGTCAAGATGTGATAAAAGTGTGACATCACATGCCACAATGGATGTCAAGATGTGATAAAAGTGTGACCTCACCTGTAGCAAAATGGATATTGACATGTGATCAAAGTGTAACTTCACCTGCAGTAATGGATGTTAAGATGTGATACAAGTGTGACATCACATGCCACAATGGATGTCAAGATGTGATTAAAGTGTGACCTCACATGCCCCAATGGATGTCAAGATGTGATTAAAGTGTGACCTCACCTGTAGCAAAATGGATATTGACATGTGATCAAAGTGTGACCTCACCTGCAGTAATGGATGTCAAGATGTGATAAAAGTGTGACCTCACACGCCACAACGGATGTTGAGATGTGATAAAAGTGTGACATCACATGCCACAATGGATGTCTGTGGGTGGAAAGATGTGATAAATGTGTGACTACATGAGTCAAAAAATGGATGCTTGGGGTGGAAAGATGGGGCGAAGGTATGATCCTATCTACCAAATGGATGTTGGTTTGGGGAGATGATAAAATCGTGACCTCAGCTGAAACTAGAGGTGAGGAGATGTGGTTAAAAATGCGACTCCATCTGTCTCAATAGATGCTGGGGTGAATAAAATGTAGCACACCCCCCCATCCCCCCACTACCACAACATCTGCTGGGGGTGGGAAGACATGATACAAGGGTGACACCACTTGCTACACTTGATGTTGAGGGGTGAAGGAAAGTGAAAATAGAATTCTAACCCAATGGATGTTTGGGTTGGGGAGATATGATAAACTCATGACTCCACTTAGAACAATGGATGTCTTGGGGTGGGCAGATGTAACTCGTGTGGAAAATGTAGCTTCACCAGCCATTATAGATGCTGAGGGGGTTGTGAAGATGTGATAAAACTGTGACACCATCTGCCACACTGAATGTTGAAGGGAGTAGGGAGGGCGATGTGATGAAATTGTGACCCCATCTGCAACAATAGATCTTTGGGGTAATGACGTGTTATAAAAATGTCATTCCAGCAGCCATAATGGATACTGTGCGTTGAGAAATGTAATGAAATGGTGACCCTACCTCTCACATCGGATCTTGTTGGTAGGGAAATGTGTTACGCTTGTCACAATACTGGAAGTGGGGAGATGTGATAAAACTGTAACCCCACCTGCTACAGTGGATGCTGGGGTACAGAGACGTGATACAATTGTGACCCCTGCCTGCTAAAATGGATGCTTCGATGGACAGACGTGATGGAAGTGTAACCTCACCTGCCTCAGTGGATGTCTGGGATAAAACAATGTGAGGAAAGTGTCATTGCACCTGTCTGAATGGGTTTTATGGGAGGAGAGGCGTGACAAAAATGTGACCTCATCTGTCACACTGGATGCTGGGGATGGAGAGATCTGATGAATGTATACCTTGACCTGCTTCAATGGACTTTGGTAACGACACATGTAATGCTATTGTGCATAGCGCTGCAAAATGAGTTTGGTACACCCAAGACAATGATTTGAATACATCTACAACAATCATTTTGGGGAAGGGAAGGGTGAAATAGCGGTGTGATTCTTCCTTCATTATTGGAGTGACAAAAGTGTTAACCCAACTTCCATTATGGATGCTGGGGGATGCAAATACCTAATAATATTGTGAATCCTCTCACCACAAAGGATGATGGGGGGGGGGGGCAGTAAAGAGGTGCATTAAAATTGTAATCAAGTCTACCACAATGGACGACGTGGTAGTGAGATGTGGTAAATGGGGGGAGGGAGGGCAATGCAATACAACTGTAACTCCACCTACTACGACAGATGCTGAGGGGGGTGAGATGAGACGACAGTGTAACACTACATGCCATAATGGAAGCTGGGGGGTGGGGGTGGAGAGGTGTGATACGATTATGACCCCCACCTACCGCAATCGGTGTTGTGGAGGGGATGGAGAAATGAGACAAAATTGTAAATCTACCTGCCACTGTGAATGTCAGGAGGGAAGGTAGGGACAGAGTAGAGGGGTGTGTTAGTATTGTAATTCGACCTACTGCATTGAATGATGAAGGTAGAGCGATGTGATTAAATTGCGACCTTACCTATCACAATAGATATTCGGGATGTAATGAACTTGTGTTCGCACCTGCCACAATGGATGGTTGAGGCAGAAAGATGTGATAAAATGGTAACCTCATCTTCTGTAATCGATGCTAAGCCTGGAAACATATGATTGAACTGTAAACTCATCTGCCACAATGGATGGTTAGGGTGGAAAGACGTAATTAAAAAAACAAGATGCAAAGCATATAAACGTACTCCCAGTTTATCCTGAATACGCGTGATATATTCCATAAAGATTAAAAAAAAACGTCTTGGACTGGTCGAACCATTAGTAATGGTTATTCTGGTAAACATCGGCCATCATCTGTGACCTATAATGAACATACTTACAAATTTTCAGAAAGATCGGCCAAGAACTTTCTGAGATTTTCCATAAAGAAGAAACCAATTATGGGCCGTTAGTAACGGCTATAACGGTAAACTTGAACATTGGGCATCATCCGTGACCCATAATGAACATACTTACAAATTTTCAGAAAGATCGGCTACGTACTTTCTGAGATATTCCATGAAGAAGGAAAACCGTTATGGGCCGTTATAGCCGTTAGTAACGGCTATAACGGTAAAATAAAACATCGGGCATCATCCGTGACCCATAATACCTACAAATGTTCAGAAAGATCGGCTAAGTACTTTCTGAGATATTCCATAAAAAAACCGTTATGGGTTGTTATAGCCGTTAGTAACGGCCATAACAGTAAACTAAAACGTCGGGCATGATCCGTCACCCATAATGAACATAACTGTTTTCACAAAGATCGGCTAAGTACTTTCTGAGACATTTCATAAAAAAGAAAAAACCGTTATGGGCCATTACAGCCGTTAGTACCAGCTATAACGGTAAACTAAAACCTCGGGCATCATCCGTCGCCTCTAATGAACATACCTACAAATTTTCAGAAAGATCGGCCAAGTACTTTCTGAGATATTCTATAAAGAAGAAAATCCGTTACAGGCCGTTACAACCGTTAGTAGCGGCTATAACGGAGCAATTTAAAACATCAGGCATCATCCGTGACCCATAACGAACATATATCCTAATTTTCACAAAGATTGGCCAAGTATTTTCTGAGATATGCCATAAAGAAGAAAAAACCGTTACAGGCCATTACAGCCGTTAGTAACGGCTATAACGGTAAACTAAAACATCGCTTATTATTCTTGACCCATAATGAACATACCTACAAATTTTCAGAAAGATCGGCCACATACTTTCTGAGATATTCCATAAAGAAGAAAAACCGTTACAGGCAGTTACATCCGTTAGGAACGGCTATAAGGGGGTAAACTAAAACATCGGGCATCATCTGTGACCCATAATGAACATACCTGCTAATTTTCATAAAGATCGGCCAAGTACTTTCTGAGATATTCCATAAAGAAGAAAAACCGTTACAGGCCATTACAGCCGTTAGTAACGGCTATAGCGGTAAACTAAAACATCGGGCATCATCCGTGACCCATAATGAACATACCTACAAATTTTCAGAAAGATCGGCCCAGTAGTTTTGCCTGGAGTGAGTGGCACACATTTTGACCACGGACACACAGACAGACACACAGACAGCATTTCTTCATTCCCATTCTAAAATACTCCCTGTTCTATAAGAACTGGGAATACAAAAAGATGGTGGTGGTGGGGAATGGTTGTACAATTGTAACCTCACCTGTGATAATGGATGTTGGTCATGGAGAATCATTACAAAACGGTGATTCCACTTAACACATTAGATGCCGGGGTGTGGAGGTGGGTTTGGGAGAGAAGAGTGTGACAAGATTCTGATCCTACCAGCTACAATGGTTGCCTGGGATGGAGAGATGTGGTAACATTAAACCTATCTGCCATAACGGATGTTGGAAATGAAGAAATATGGTAACAGCGTAACCAAGCCTATCACAACGTGTGATTCGGGATAGAAAAAATGTTTACTTCAAGTTACTCCATCTGACACAATGAATTCTTGGAGTAGAGAGATGTGATAGAAGTGTGACCCTACCTGCCACACAACGTGTTTTAAGATGAATAAATGTCATAAATTGTAACCCCGCCTGCGAAAGTGGATGCTGATGATAAACATATATGGTGAATGTGTGACTCCATGTGCCGGTGTAAAATGACATAAAGAATCAATATCCAAGTAGAGATGGCTGAGGATAGTCTTTCTTGGAATTCAGTGTCAGACAGAGAGTTAGAACGAACCGCATCAAACCACCATGAAACTCTTCAGATGGGGTTTAGAAAAATGTAGCGTACCAATCATTTTTTTTGTATTGGGACTCAAATACGTTGATTTCTAAAATGCTCCAACTAAATCTCGTTGAAACAACTCTCTGATGTTTGTCCATCGTCACAGACACACAGAGACAGACAGACAGACAGACAGACAGACAGACAGCGAGACACAGAGAGAGACGTACAGAGACAGAGACAGAGACAGAGAGTCAGAAAGAGAGAGAGAGAGTCTGCTGCCTAACATAGGATTGGCTATATCTAGGTATTCTATGAATGAAAAAGTGTAAAGACAGAGAGACAGAAACATGAGCAGAAGCATCGAAAGAGATGGAAAGAGAGAGTCAGAGAAAGGGAGAGAGGGGAAGACAGACAACCTGAAAGGCAGACAAGAAGAGTGATATATATAGAAAAAAGCGATAGAGACAGACAGAGCGACAGACACAGATAGACAGATAACACAGAAGCAAGTGCTTCACAAGAGATGGAACACAATCCTATGTTCCACGCCAAACACAGGCCAGCCGTCCTTGGAAGCTTCAGGCCACTCCACGTTGTCGGAAACCCAGGAGGACGTTCTGTTCATCTGAAGTAGCCGTCAGCTCTCAGGACAGGCGTCCTTATAGTTGTTGAGAACCTCGGCATTGTGTGAGAGAGAGAGATACAGAGAGAGAAAAAGAGAAAGAGAGATATATATATATATATATATATATATATATATAATAGATGATAGATAGATAGATAGATATGATAAACTAATGAATTCCAAGGATAAGTAAGCGAGCACCATTCCAGCAACTTACAGAGCAGCTTGGTGTTGCAATGACTGCAGGAAATATTCAATTATAAACAAAGCTTGCTCTTATGTCTTAGATTGAAGAAATAGGGGGAGATAAGCATTCATATCTGCAGTGGTAGTTAATTCTGCCTGACTAACAGTATGTGCTTGAGTGGGTGAATGGGGAATAATAAATGCTTCTCAAAATGAGCCTTCAGCAAGCTTATAGTCTCCAAGGAGAAGACCATCTCCAAAGGGGAGGAAACTCACTAACATATCATAACTCCTGGTCAGATACCGGTATTTCGAAACCTGATTGTTTCTCCTCAGTGACCGCGGAAAGTGGTAAATTGACTCCTCTGCTTTTTCGGTTTTAAGCAGAATGCTATCCCAGAAAAAGGCTGGTGTGCAATACCATAGTATGTTTGTTGAGTTTTAAAAAAAAAACCAGCCAAATGTGCCACCTAAGAAGCAAAAGAAAATCATTTTCTCTCTCTCTCTCTCTCTCTCTCTCTCTCTCTCTCTCTCTCTATATATATATATATATATATATATATATATATATATATATATGTATATTGTTAAAAATAAGGTTTAAAAGGCAATCTACAAATTTGTTTCTAGCTTGCGCTGTCGTCAGGACATCCTGATGACAGCGCAAGCTAGAAACAAATTTGTAGATTGCCTTTTAAACCTTATTTTTAACAAATGTTGCTCCCCAAGGGGTTGAGCACTCTCAAAATCGTTTTAGGAATTCTAATCTTATTGATCTATATATATATATATATATATTTTTTTTTTTTTTTTCACAAGTAGAATTTTCCGTTGCCCGCACCGCACCACAACCAAACAATGAGAACAGGCAGACTAAAAATATACAAGGTAAAAACAAGTTCTGCATTTTCTCCACACAAGGATAAAATCAAACATAAAAACTCGAGCTTTCGCCCACAGGCTTCATCCTGATGAAGCCTGTGGGCGAAAGCTCGAATTTTTATGTTTGATTTTATCCTTGTGTGGAGAAAATGCAGAACTTGTTTTAACCTTGTATATATATATATATATATATATATATATATATATATAGAGAGAGAGAGAGAGAGAGAGAGAGAGAGAGAGAGAGAGTCTCCTGCAAAAGATAAGACTGGGTGTATTTAGTTATTCGATGAGAGAGAAAGCAATACAAAAAGGAGAGTCAGAGACAGGGCAGAAGGAGAAAAAGAGAGGCAAACAGAGAGATGGAGAATGAAAGAGTGACAGACAAACTGACAAACAGATAAAGAAAGAGATACATAAAGGGAAACTATAGAGACAGACAGACCACGAGACACACAGATAGACGGAAAACACAGAAACAAGCACTCAACAACAGACGGACCACAAGTCCAATTTTCCACGCTGAACACTGGCCTGCCGTCCTTGGAAGCTTCAGCGCACTCCACGTTGTCGGAAACCCTGGAGGACGTTCTGTTCATCTGAAGTAGCCGTCAGCTCTCAGGACAGGCGTCCTTCTAGTTGTTGAGAGCCTGGCCATTGTCTGACCATCTAGAGGCCATAGAAGAGAGAGAGAGAGAGAGAGAGAGAGAGAGAGAGAGAGAGAGAGGCAGAGACAGAGACAGAGACACAGAGAGACAGACAGACAGACAGACAGAGAGAGAGAGAGACAGATACAGAGACAGAGACACAGAGAGACAGACAGACAGACAGACAGAGAGAGAGAGAGAAAAGAGAGAGAGAGAGAGAGAAAAAAAAAAAAAAAAAAGAGAGAGGAGAGAGAGAGAGAGAATCTTCTGTATAAGATAAGACTGGCTATGTTTAGTTATTTGATGAGACAGAAAGCAGTTGAAAAAGAGGATTCAGAGACAGAGCATAAGGATGAAAAGAGAGGCAAATACACAGATGGAGAATGAAAGAAGGGGAGACAGCACAGACAAACTGACAAACGGGTAAAGAAAGAGATATACAGCAAGAAAACGACAGGCAGACAGACCAAGGGACACCGAATATGAGAGGATAAGTGGTTGCTCGTTCTTCGTTTTCATTGTCCTAAATGTTGTTTGTTTTGCCTGAAGAAGAAAGTGGTCGAAATGCATTGCGTGTTGTGATGTCATCTGTTTGTCTGTATCGTATGGCGAACAAATACCGTTTCTTTTTGAAATTCTCTTATGAGGAGCTTCAAACAGTCTGTACCAATAAAACTCTCGCTGGTATATATGTGATAATGCCAGCCCTGCCATCTACAATAAATGATTCTTAGCTTAAAAGAAGCCTGGTATATTTTGAACACCCTGATTATTCCAAACAAATGGAAACCTGTATGAATATAAACAGTGGCGGACATTTGTAACCCATGTCTTCTTACCATCAGAATCCAAATTAAATAACATGTTGTATGATTTAAAAGGCGGTCGATCTTCATTTATTCTTGTCTTAATACATGTCATGTATGAATTGAGGTTCGTCATAAACAAGATAGTTTGGCGTTCAACTTTCCACATTAAGAAGCGTTTCAATGAAAATACTTTTTTTCTATTTCTGTAGTTTTCTCAAAAGCCAATATTTTCGCACCGTACTGTAGTATTGGCTGAATCTGCGAGTTTGTTAACAGTTTAGCAAAGACACTAATATAATTACACTCTACTTTAGACAAAACATGAAGTGAGAGAATAAGTGCACTTTTTCCCTTATTAGCTATATTTTGACATGCAAAACTAAAACTAAGTCTTGTTGAGAAAGAAATTTCAAGATGCTTGTACGCATTTGCTGTCAAATATCCACCCTTACGAAAAACAATATTACTTTTCTCTATGTTTACTTTTAGTTATATTTACATCCAGCATTATGTAAGTCATTCAACTGCCTTTGTAAAACAAGTTCTGTTATAGACAATAAAACAATGTCGTCAGCGAAAAGTAGAATAAATAGTTCTAGGAGGTAAAGTATAATCCGTGAAGACCATTCTCATTTTTTTTCTTCTATAAAGCTAGTTCATTTATTATAAAAAGTGAAAACAAAACCGGACTACAAACAGGTCCTGGGTTGAGCTCCATGTTCCCACACAGGTGAATCAAATTCCTGAGGAAAAGTACAAAAAGAAGCACTCCTTCCAGGACACCATCAGTATGGGTTTGGACTTCAAAATGGACACCAGCACTGAGGCTAAAATCACGCTTCAACATGAAAGCTGCAAATGTCAACGCGAACTGACCACACATAGGCCTAAAAGTGAACGGAGGTGATGGCATAGGACTTTCCGAACACACTGGTCAGTCACAAACACTGTGTTCCTTATACCAACAGAGAAAACTGCGCGACTGTGTAAACCTCGTAAAGCGTGTCTTGTCAGCCTTCTCTTGATAACCCCCCCCCCTCCCCCCCGGCCCCTCATCGAAAGAAAGAAAGAGAAGAGGGGGGGGGTGAGAGTGTGAGACCAGAGAGAGAGAGAGAGAGAGAGAGAGAGAGAGAGAGAGAGAGATGCAGACAGACAGATAGAGACAGCCAGACAGACAGACAAACGGACACACAGACACAGGCAGACAGACAGACAGACAGACAGACAAACAGACACACCGACAGGCAAACAGTAACAGAGAGAATGATTGACAGAGAGAGAGAGAGAGAGGGGGGGGATTAGAGAGAGAGAGAGAGTTAAACTCAGCCATATCTAGGTGTACAGTGAAATAGATAAAAAGAAAAGACGGATAGAGACAGAGAGACAGTGACAGGGGCAAATGAATTAAGAGGGAGGGACAGAGACAGACAGAGACACAGAGAGAGAGAGAGGGGGGGGAGACATACATATAAACAGATAGAAGAGGGAAAGAGAAACACAGAGAGATAAATCGAGAGAAACAGACAGACCAACAGACTGACAGTGACAGATAGAGAACATAAAAACACGTGTTCAACAGCAAATGGAACACAAATCCTATTTTCGACGCTGACAGCTCCATACTCCAGGAAGCCGGGAGGAAACAGGGGAACTAGTGCTCTGTTCTCCTGAAGCAGTTGTTTAATACAGACATCCTTACGTATGTTGAGAGTCTTCTGACCCTGCAAGCAAACCATAACAGAGAAGGAGAATAGGAAAGGGAGCAAGCCAACACAAGGAGAAAAAGGGAGATGGGGATGGAAAGAGAAAGGGACGTGAAAGTGGCAGAATGGGAAAGAGAAGGAGGGGTGAGAAAAACAGAGGAATAAAGAAGGTCACAAAGGGGGGGGGGGAGAGGAGTGAGAATTCAGAAAGAGAGAAAGGGGGGGGGAGAGAGAGATGGATAGAGACAGAGAAACACAGACAGAGAGACCGAGACACCAAGATAGGTAGACACAGAGACACAGAGTCAAAGACTGAAATAGAGAGACAGAAAGACAGAGACAAACACAGACACAGACACAACACAGCGAGATGGAGATTTGAGTTCTGTACAGGTTAAATAAAGAGAAAGAGAAAGACAGAAAGATAAGAGCAGAGAAACAGAGAGACAGAGACAGGGACGAGAGAGAGAGAGAGAGAGAGAGAGAGAGAGAGAGAGAGAGAGAGAGAGAGAGAGAGAGAGAGAGAGAAAAACGACAGACAGACAGAAAAAGAAGACGAAAACACGGGCTCAACGACTCAACGACAGATCGACCAAATCCTGTTTTTCTCACGCTGACACAAGCCAGCCGTTGCGGGAAGCCGCAGGCCACTTCACGTTCTCAGAAGCCCTGGGGGAAATGGGGAAACTGACGTCATGTTCACCTGAAGCAGTCGTCAGCTCTCAGGAGAGAAGTCCCTGCTTTGTTGAGAACCAATAAAAACTCTGACCTTGCAGGCAAGCCATAGAAAGTAAATAAGGGGAAAGTAAAAGAGGCAGCATGGAGGTAAAGAGAGAGAGAGAGAGAGAGAGAGAGAGAGAGAGAGAGAGAGAGAGAGAGAGAGAGAGAAGGGGGGAGGGAGAGAGTTCTGATGCGTAGGTTAAGAGCAACCATATTTAGGTGTCAAATGACCAAGAAAGAAACAGACTGATAAAACGGATAAACAGAGACAGGGACAAAACATTTTAGAGTAAGGGAAAGGCAGAGAAAGAGATAAAGAGACAGAGGGGGGGGGGGGAGGGAGGGAAAGAGACAGACAGGTAGTCAGAGGGATGGAGGGAGAGAGACTTAGAAAGGGAGAGAGAGAGAGAGAGAGAGAGAGAGAGAGAGAGAGAGAGAAAAGGATTGACAGGCAGACAGGCAGAGAGAGAGAGAGGGAGACGGAGAGAATGAGAGACAGAGAGAAAGACAGACGGATGTTTCCACAGCTAGACAGTCAGACCAAGACAGGAGGACAGAGAGACAGAGATGGAAGGATAAACAAGGGGGGGGGGGGGGGGCAGAGAGAGAGAGAGACAGGCCAACAGACACTTATACAGAAAGGGAACACGTGCACCCGTGCTCAACAACAGATCCACCACAAATCGTGCTTGCTACGCTGACAAAAGCCAACCTCAGGTACTGGACGTTCTTGGAAGTCCAGGAGGAAAAGGGGGAAACCAACGCTCTGTTGATTTAAGTGACTGTCCACTGTCCGCAGAGAAATCCCTGAAGTCTGTCTGACCTTCAAGACAAGCTTTGAGAGAGAGAGAGAGAGAGAGAGAGAGAGAGAGGAGAGAGAAGAGAGAGAGAGAGAGAGAGAGAGAGAGAGAGAGAGAGGAGTGAAAGTGAAGAAGGGGTGAGGAATGGGGAAAGAAAGGGAAGTGGGGAGAGAGAGAGAAGACAGACAGACAGACAGACAGACTGACAGACAGACAGACAGATGCTAGGAGTGGAGAACACAGGTACAGAGAGAAAAGCACGAGCTGAGGAAGAAGTTGAGAGGCAGAGAGGAAGAGACACAGAGTGAGGCACAGAGAGAGATAAGGTCTGTGAGAGAAAGAGAAGAAGAAGGGGAAGGAAGGGGGAAAAGAGAGGGAGAAAGACGGAAACAGAAAGAGGTACTGAAGGAGAGAGAGAGGGAGGGAGAGACAGACAGACAGACAGAGAGACGGAGACAGAGACAGACAGAGAGAGACAGAAACGGAGACAAAGACAGAGAGACAGACAGACAGAGATGGAGACAGAGACAGACAGATAGACAGAGACAGAGACAAAGACAGAGAGACAGACAGACAGACAGACGGACAAAGGCATACAGACTGAGACAGACAGATGAAGAACAGAGAACACAGCAATACACATTCAACAACACACGTAACACGCATCCTATTTTCCACGCTGACACAAGCCAGCCATTGTGGAAAGCCTCAGTCCACTTCACGTTCTCGGAAGCCCTGGGGGAAATGGGGAAAGCGACACTTTGTTCACCTGAAGTAGATGTTAACGCTCAGGACGGTGGTGCCTCTATTTTGTTGAGAGCCAGTAAAATGTCTGGCCTTACAGGCAAGCCTTCACAGAGAGAGACTGGGGAAATGAAAGAGAATGTAGGCATGGATTTGGAGAAGGAGAGAGAGAGAGAGAGAGAGAGAGAGAGAGAGAGAGAGAGAGAGGAGAGGTGGGAGGGACGGAGGAGAAGAGAGAGAGACAGACAGGCGGATTAAAAGGTTAATTTATAAAATCCACTGGCCTATACACACAAGAAGAAATGATAGTGAGTGAACAAATGAGGTAGGGGGGTGGGGCGGGGAAATAAATTAGGTAAACATGTATATACGCACACTCACTCCGTTTGTGCAAAATATATAATACCAGCATGTGTAACTTCACTAGTTAACCAAGTACAAACAATTGAACAAATCGATAAATGATCAAGTGGCCAATTGCAGACCCGAGCTAAGCAAACAGACATATACATATAAAGGAAGAAAATTCAAATATGTATATCACATAAATTTCATAGAAAGTCAAAATCAGAGCATCTCTTAAGTCATTTGGTCTGTTACAATGGTCTCATTAGTTAACTAATGTGCAATTTTATCACAGAGAAAAGAAGTTAGGTACAGATACCTTAAGAAACTTAAACTGGTTCATTGGAGACATACAACGCAAGTACAGGTAATTTAGGCATCACTGCAGCATTTCCATGGTTTTAAACAGTAATCAGCGTTTTTGAAAGGCTGATTTTTCTGGATTTTCTATATTCTACCTCATGGGTTTTGGAGAAAGAGGTTATGGTGTGGGCGTTCAAATTTGCCAGTTCTGGAATATCCTTCAGGCGAATGCTGTATTTAGGACGTACAAAAATAAGACGACCTTCTTCCAACACACTGAGCAAAACAGGCAAAGTGTGTGTGTGTGTGTGGTGTGTGTGTGTGTGTGTGTGTGTGTGTGTGTGTGTGTGTGTGTGTGTGTGTGTGTGTTGTCTGAATGTTTAACATTTTTTCGGATGTAACCTGAGTTTTCTGTCTGTGCGTTTGTCCGGTTCATTACCTGTTTCCGGAAAAGTCCCATTCTTTGCTTCTTGTTTTCTCTGCAGACATTCTCTGTCACACATTTATTTGTGGGAGAAGCTGTTGTACCTGACCGAAACTTATATCTCATGCGTTCTCATGTATTCCCCTACTTCCGACAAAATCTCTTTACAGCCGAATGTGTCTGTACGACGCCATTATAACTGCATGATATTTGTTTATAACAGAAAGGAAAAAATGCACGAATTTAACTTTTAAGTAAAAGCATGTGAGGCTTCTACACTCTTTCTGGTTGTAGAAATGGGCACTATAATACAGATACATGCGCATCTTTGTCGGAGAGTACTTGTGCAAGAGGAACTGAAGTGGCAGTGTAGTATAAAAACCGTTATTTACAAATTGGCTCGTGGTCCCTTCCTGCTTACACAAATAAAGCTTCATATAGACAGAGACATTCACATTTTGTTATAACAAGCTCACCGTCTCTCTCAACCCAGTTTTCCATCTATATTTTAGAGTTGTGTGGGGGAAAAGTCGTCAAAGCAAATTCAAGAGATAGGAAATCTGAAATGAGGCAGGGAACAGTAAAGCAGATTAGAAACAAACTGGGTAGTACTTAACAGCTGGCAGCTCTTCAGTCGGCATACCAGGTAGGCAGCCGTTGTGTAAACGAGTGTTGTGAATAAGTGCAAATGGTGGATGTAAGCGCATTGAGTTGTGTAACAAGAAATGCGCTATATAAGTATTATACATTATTATTATTATTATTATTACTTGCTCCATGATAAAACAACGCACGCCCATGACGCCAAACGAATGCTGCTTACGATACCAAATCGCCTCCTAGAAATAACAACACGGAGTACACAGAACAAACAAGGAGACCCACCCCCACCCCCCTCTCCCTGAAGGATGTTCCAAGCTTTCCTATATACAATGTAACTTAACACATTTACACAGCAACAATAACCAGAGAAACGAACAAACCTAAATCAGCATTTATTCAAGACTGGCACAGCCTTTTCTATTTTGAATATAGTAGAACAAATACACGGGCGAACAGCAACAAACACTGGTAACCTCCTGTTGATTGTTGTGAAAGGAAATCTGAAATGAGGTAGGAAACAATGAACAGTAAATATCAAACAAGTTGGGTAACTCTTCCTCCCATGATGAAATAATACACGCCGATGACTCCAATAGAACATTGCTTACGACACCGAATCGCTTTGCTGAAATGACAAAACAGAGTACACAGAACACACAAGGAGACAAACAAGATGTTCCTAGCTTTAGTAAACTTAATCCTCTATGTATAGGAGCAGCCAAGACAAATTCTACCAGATTCCCGCTTGTCAACCTCAGAAAAACAGTTATTCTCATTGGAAATTCAACTAAATGTCGACAGAGCTGTATTGAAGCAGAGAGTGCCCAATAATTTTGCCTCGACTTAAGTATGTCCGTACTTGGGTCTCTTGTCGACTCTGCACTAATAATCATATTCTACAAAGTACGTGCTAAAACCAGTTTTGCCTTTTCAAGAATATCCTCATGAAACTTTCTTAGTCCAAACATTAGTTGTGTCCTTCACCATCCATCTTCAAACCGATCTGGAAAAGCAGCCCAAAAGACTAACATAGACTTTGCTGTTTTAGTAGAAGTAATCGCACAGGTTATCGAACTTTATTGTGACCGTCTGAATCATCAGCAATGGTAGATGTGGCCATAACAAAATACAATGATGATATAAATGAAATATATTAGTGTTTTTTCAATGGCAGGAATAAATGTCTCTCTTCAAATAAGTCTATTGCTTGCTGTTATAGCCATCATCATTATCGCCATCAACGTCATCATCATCATTCTCATCATCATGAACGATGACAACAAAAACACACATCGCGAAATTATTGTTGATCTTAATTTGTCACGAATGGCCATTGATGTGTACGTTCTTTTTCCTACCTGCACAGGCTACACACTGTTTCCTTCTTCTTCTTCTTCTTCTTCTTCTTCTTCTGTCTATCTGTCTGTCTGTCTGTCTGTCTGTCTCTGTCTCTCTCTCTCTCTCTCTCTCTCTCTCTCTCTCTCTCTCTCTCTCTCTCTCTCTCTCTCTCTCTCTCTGTCAATCGTATTTGTATTTTCTTATTGCGGTACAGTACACGCCCTTATCCCCTTGTCTTCCTCTCTGACTCCCACCTCTTTGTCTGCGTGTGACTTCACGAATATGCGTATATACATGTTTATGTTTAGACCTACCACGTAGGCCCATGTAGCCCTGCTTCCATGTCTCTTTTCACGCTGTCTATTACATCTCGTGTGTATGATGTAGCTTGTTACGGTCTTGTTGAACAAATGCATGTTGACTCAATAAAGTGTTTGTGCTCTCTCCCTCCCTCTCTCTCTCTCTCTTCTCTCTCTCTCTCTCTCTCTCCTCTCTGTCTTCTCTCTCTCTCTGTCTGTCTCTCTCTCTCTCTCTCTCTCTCTCTCTCTCTCTCTCTCTCAAAAATCCAGATTCATCCGTTTGGGCATTAAAGGCATTACTTGTATTGCATCGCATGATTTTCATAGCATCGCGTTACACTTCACTTAAATTATTTTGTCGCCTAAATGGACCTTTTTCTCTGAAATTCTCAACGCTTCATTCCAAGATTAGATCGAGTCCATACTGCGCTCTTCTCTTTTATTGAATTGCTACAAGCCACCATATTTCCTTACGGGGATCTGTAAACTGTTATCTCATGGAAGAGAAAATAAAGCTAGCAAAAACAAAACAAAATCAAACGGAACGAATTGAAATCTCATAAAATTTTACGAGATAGGAAGACACTTGGAGAGAGAGAGAGAGAGTAGAAGAGAGAGAGAGAGAGAGAGAGAGAGAGAGAGAGAGAGAGAGAGAGAGAGAGACTAAAAGCAACAGAAAGAACAGATTTGATGTCATTGATAATGTCAACAGGCATAGTTTCCATATCTTTGCAGTTGACAAAATACTCTTAACACACATATTTCACTCATCACCGCACTTTATAAAGTACTGAACATTGGTCTCAAAAACGTAACAGTTACAAAAACATTGAAATACAACAGTATGCTTATATAACAGAAAGATAAACGTTACCCCCCCCCCCCCCCACACACACACACACACACTGGCGTAAAACACTTTGCGTGCCAGCCATCTGAGATTGAAGAGACTGTAGTATTACTGAAAACAAGTTAAAATGAAAAGAAGTAAGTACATAAATACAATCGCGTTGCAAAATGATCCTTGTTTTAAGATAATCATTCGAGACAAACAAGTGTGTGTGGGTTTTTTTTGTTTTTTGTTGTTTTTTTGACAAATGGCTTTTTACCTTCTTCGAACGTCACAATCAACAGACGTAAAATGCACAAAACAAAACTGCGGAAATGTCCATCTGCGCCATTTCCTGCAATACCTCCCTGATGGCTGTCAGTTGCATTTCCTGCAATACCTCCCTGATGGCTGTGAGTTGCATTTTCTGCAAAGTTCTCGAGGAAGCTATCAGCTGCAGTTCTTGCAGTGTTGCCTGGATAACTGTGAACTGCGGTTCTTACATTCCTACCAGATGACTGCCAGCTGTAGTTCCTGTAATACTCCTCAGATGTATGTCAGCTGCCACAATACTCCCCATATGTATGTCAGCTGCCGTAATACTCCCCAGATGTGTCAGCTGCCACCAATACTCCCCGGATGGATGTCACCTGCTGCAATACTCCCCGAACGGATGTCAGTTGCAGTTCCTGCAATACACCCCAGATAGTTGTCAGCTACAGTTCCTACAATACTCTCCCCAATGACCCTCACTGCATCTGTGCCACTGTCAGCTGTCTGAGAAGTGTTATTTTGTAAATGGTTATATCTGAAACCTTTGACGTCTGAATCAGACATATTCGTGTGTGTGTGTGTGTGTGTGTGTGTGTGTGTGTGTGTGTGTGTGTGTGTGTGTGTGTGCGCGCGCGCGCGCACGCGTGTGCGTGTGCGTGTGCGTATGCGTGCGTGCGTGCGTATGAGTGTGTGTGTGTGTGTGTGTGTGTGTGTGCGCGTGTGTGTGTGCGCGCGCGTGTGTGTGTGTGTGTGTGTGTGTGTGTGTGTGTGTGTGTGTGTGTGTGTGTGTGCGCGAGTTTCCTCCCCATTGGAGATTGTCTCCCCCTTGGAGACTATAAGCTTGCTGAAGGCTCATTTTGAGAAGCATTCATTTTATTTTTCCCCATTCACCCACTCAAGCACATACTGTTAGTTAGGCAGAATTATCTACCACTGCAGATATGAATGCTTATCTCCCCCTATTTCTTCAATCTAAGACATAAGAGCAAGCTTTGTTTATTATTGAATATTCTTGCAGTCATTGCAACACCAAGCTGCTCTGTAAGTTGCTGGAATGGTGCTCGGTACCTATCCTTGGAATTTATTAGTTTATTATAGATATATATATATATATATATATATATATATATATATATATATATATAATATATATATATATATATATATATATATATATATATACAGTTTAAAATGAGATTTTAAAACGGGAAGGTAAAACCACCTACAAAATTGTTTCGAGCCAAAGTGCTCTCCTCAGGGTATATATAATCTGGGCACGCCACCGGTGTTATATAGTGTGGTGTGTGTGCGTGTGAGCTCTGCACGTGTGGCACGTGGCCTGTAGATTTTTTTCTTTTTGGGGGCGCGTTCAGGGGGGACATGCCAAGGAATGGTGCATTGACAAAGATTTCCATTTGTGCCTGCAATTATTAATCATTTCTACTTTGGAGTTCAGGGATGCTAGATAGGGTTTACATAATATCAGCCACTTTTCTGTAGTACATAAGTTGCATTTTTTAGAAATGTTGTTGTATGGTGTTGCTCTTTTTATAATTTTCCATGATATGTTGTAATCTATTTTCTTATCTTATCGTTGAGCACTGTGGCCTAGCAGAATCTAAACTTAAAATGGAGAAAATTAACTTTGGGCAGTGCACCAAAAATATACCATTTTCTAACCCACAACTCTACATTAAAAAAACTCATAGAGCAGACTGAAATATTTGTGCGTAATATGAGATGGAAAGCGTTTTTCTTTTTTAATCCAGATGCTAAAAAGGAAGATAAAAAAAAACTTATGGTTTTAAGTCATGGAGATCGCCACCTGTAATAGAGGAAATGAAACCTTTTGAAGAAAGTATGAAAAAACTAATAGCTAATATTGAATTTAGAAAATAATAATAATAATAATAATGTATAATAATGTATAATACTTATATAGCGCATTTCTTGTTGTACAACTCAATGCGCTTACATCCACCATTTGCACTTATTCATACAATATTCATGCACACAGCAAAAAGAAAATACACAATGGCAGACGCACCTACATGCATAAACTGTCTCACCGAACTAGTTGTGGAGGAATTTAAGAGAGATCTAGTCATCTACAGAAGAGAATAGGCTTTTTTGAAGAGGTAAGTTTTGAGCTGAGATTTAAAAGAAGAAAGAGTAGGCTGATTACGAAGGTCTTCAGGGAGGGAGTTCCAAATAGAAGGTGCTCTAAAACTGAAGGCTCTTTCGCCAACAGATTTCAAGAGAACGCTTAGGATTTCAAAATTTTTGTGAAGAAGAGCGAAGGTACGAGGCTTTGGTAGGTGCAGAGAGAAGAAGAGAGATAGTGAGGAAGAGATTCATTGAAGTGGCGAAAGCAAGAACTGCAGTTTAAATTGCCACCGATACTGTATGGGAAGCATGCAGTTCGATCAGCATGGGAAGTGATGGTCAAATAACTTCCAAACAACATTGAACAATAACATAAATAACTTCCAAACAACATTGAACAATAACATAAAACAAATCCAAAATGACAAAAAATATTTATAAAGGCTGACAAGACAAGCAATTTCTATAAAATGGAACCTAATGAGTACTCCAAACTCCTCAACAAAAATATTCAGAAAAATTATTTTTTAAAAAGCTGATAAGACTACATATGACAACATCTGCAAAAAAAGAAAAAGAACTTGTGCACCAGATGTATTTAGGTGATAGGATAGAAGCAACAGCAATAAAAGAAGCTTTTATAACTCTCAAAGACCACAAACCTAACTTCCACAACAAACCTACTTGTAGACTAATAAACCCATCAAAATCTGAATTAGGCAAAATTAGTAAAAAAAAAAAATCCTGGAAAAAGCAATAGAGGACATAAAAACAAACACTGAATACAATCTCTGGCAAAAATAGTTATGAAGTTATCCAATGGTTTAAAGAATTGAACAAACAGAAAAATACAGTGTTCATTACTTTTGACATAGTGGATTTCTATCCTTCTATCGATGAGGAATTACTTACTAAAGCACTAAGATTCACCAACAAATATACAAATATAACAGATTCTGAGATGGAAATCATTTTCCACACTAAGAAAACCCTTCTCCATAGCAACAATGAAACTTGGATTAAAAAAAAAAAACCAGCAGAAATTCCACGTTCGATGTCACGATGGGATCTTATGATGGAGCTGA
>CM065715.1:12440457-12442957 GCA_033310375.1 Conus canariensis
GTACTTGGCCGATCTTTATGAAAATTAGCAGGTATGTTCATTATGGGTCGCGGGTGATGTCCGATGTTTTCGTTTACTGTTATAGCCGTTACCTACGGCTATAACGGCCCATAACGGTTTTTCTTTTTTATGGAATGTCTCAGAAAGTAATTGGCTGATCTTTCTGAAAATGTGTAGGTATGTTCATTATGGGTCACGGATGATGCCCAACGTTTTAGTTTACCGTTATAGCCGTTACTAACAGCTGTAACGACCCATAACTTTTCTTCGTTTTTTATGGAAAATCTTAGAAAGTACGTGGCTGATATTTCTGAAAATTTGTAGGTATGTTCATTGTGGGTCACGGATGATGCCCGATGTTTAAGTTTACCGTTATAGCCGTTACTAACGGCCCATAATGGTTTTCTTCTTTATGAAAAATCTCAGAAAGTACTTGGCCGATCTTTCTGAAAATTTGCAGGTATGTTTATTATGGGTGATAAATAATGCCTGATGTTTTAGGTTACCGTTATAGCCGTTACTAACGGCTGTAACGGCCTGTAACGGTTTTTCTTCTTTATGAAATATCTCAGAAAGTACATGGCCGATCTCTGTGAAAATTAGCAGATATGTTCATTATGGGTCACGGATGATGCCCGATGTTTTACTTTACCCTTATAGCCGTTCGAACGGCTGTAACGGCCTGTAACGGTTTTTCTTCTTTATAGAATATCTCAGAAACTACCTGACCGATCTTTCTTAAAATTTGTAGGTATGTTCATTATGGGTCACGAATAATGCCCGATGTTTTAGTCTACCGTTATGTCCGTTACTAATGGCTGTAACGGCCTTAACGGTTTTTGTACTCCCAGATCTTATAGTACAGGGAGTACTTTAGAATGGGAACGAAGAAATGCTGTCTGTCAGTGTGTGTGTGTGTGTGTGTGTGTGTGTGTGTGGTGTGTGTGTGTGTGTGTGTGTGTGTTGTGTGTGTGTGTGTGTGTGTGTGTGGTGTGTGTGTCCGTCCTGGTCAAAATGTGTTCCACTCGCTCCAGACAAAACTGCTGGGCCGATCTTTCTGAAAATTTGTAGGTATGTTAATTATGGGCCAAAGACGATGCACGTTGTGTTATTTTACCGTTATGTCCGTTACTAATGGCTGTAACGGCCTATAACGTTTTTTTTTCTTCTTTATGGAATATCTCAGAAATTACTCGACCGATCTTTGTGAAAATTAGCAGGTATGTTTATTATGAAACACGGATTATGCCCGATGTTTTAGTTTACCCCGTTTTGTCCGTTACTAACAGCTGTAACGACCTGTAACGGTTTTTATTCTTTATGGAAAATCTCAGAAACTACTTAGCCGATCTTTCTGAAAAATTGTAGGTATGTTCATTATGGGTCACACATAATGCCCGATGTTTTAATTAACCGTTATAGCCGTTACTAACGGCTGTAACGGCCTGTAAGTTTTTCTTCTTCATGGAATATCTCAGAAAGTGCTTGGCCAATCTTTATGAAAATTAGCAGGTATGTTCATTATGGGTCACGGATGATGCCAGATGTTTACTTTACCGTTATAGCCGTTACGAACGGCTGTAACGGCCTGTAACGGTTTTTCTGCTTTATGGAATATCTCAGAAAGCACTTGGCCGATCTTTGTGAAAATTAGCAGGTATGTTCACTACGGGTTACGGATGATGCCCGATGTTTCA
Source organism: Conus canariensis (assembly GCA_033310375.1). NCBI lineage: Eukaryota > Metazoa > Mollusca > Gastropoda > Neogastropoda > Conidae > Conus > Conus canariensis. The sequence continues at coordinate 12,442,155 of CM065715.1, forward strand.
GTTTACCGTTATAGCCGTTACTAACGGCTACAACGGCACATAACGGTTTTTCTTTTTTATGGAATATCTCAGAAAGCACTTTGTCGATCTTTCTAAAAATTTGTAGGCATGTTAACTATGGGTCACAGATGATACCCGATGTTTTAGTTTACTGTTATAGCCGTTACTAACGATTGTGACGGTCTGTATGGGTTTTTCCTCTTTTTGGAATATCTCAGAAAGTACTTGGCCGATCTTTCTGAAAATGTGTAGGTATGTTCATTATGGGCGACGGATGATGCCCGACGTTTTAGTTACCGTTATAACAGTTACTAACGGCTATAACGGCCCATAACTGTTTTTCTTCTTTATGGAATATCTCAGAAAGCACTTTGTCGATCTTTCTGAAAATTTGTAGGTATGTTCATTATGATGATGCCTGATGTTTTAGTTTACCGTTATAGCCGTTACTAACGGCTGTGATGGTCTGTAACGGTTTTTCTTCTTTATGGAATATCTCAGAAAGTACTTGGCCGATCTTTGTGAAAATTAGCAGGTATTATGGGTCACGGATGATGCCCGGTGTTTTCGTTTACTGTTATAGCCGTTACCTACGGCTATAACGGCCCATAACGGTTTTTCTTTTTTATGGAATGTCTCAGAACGTAATTGGCTGATCTTTCTGAAAATTTGTAGGTATGTTCATTATGGGTCATGGATGATGCTCGACGTTTTAGTTTACCGTTATAGCCGTTACTAACGGCTATAACGACCCACAACGGTTCTTCTTTTTATAGAATATCTTAGAAAGTATGTGGCTGATA
>CM065715.1:12445457-12462957 GCA_033310375.1 Conus canariensis
CAGCAACAACACGGTGCCATGGACAAATTGAGCCTTGCGGGGCTAAAACTGCCAGAAATCTGTGCTTCTTTTGCGGGTTCTGTCCTGGCAGGCTCATCAACCATTCAAAATATTCAAACGTATCAACTGTCGATGATAACCCCAGAGTCCAAGGAATGACATGATGTATGTCAATGTGTTAGGTTAATTGTTAGGTTAATTGTTGGATTAGATTACTGGCCAGAGGATAAACTCATTTTTAACGAGCTGCCACTGTATTTTTCCTCACCGCGATATCAAATACTATGCAACATATAATGTTTGTATAACGAATACGTAACAGATGTCCTATGCTTGGTACTATACATTTTATTACGCAAAAGGGAAGTTAACTCTAGACTAAAACATTTTGCTCGCTAGAAGGTGGCTGAGAAGTACTGACGCATTGTATACATAGCTACATAGTAAACGTTGTTGGGTTTTTTTTACCCCTGGAGGGTGGGGGGGGGGGGTAAAAGGGAGGATGGAAAGAGTGGGAAGTTCCTTTCAGCTAATCCCCCTTCTTTCGCTAGCTCAGTCAATGACAGATCGTGCTATAAGGCCTCCCCTGGAGTGCCTGCAAGACAAAGAACTCTGATGAGACTTCATTTACCTACCAGACATCCATTGTTCAGCGCCATTGTCTTTTTGTTCAGGAGAAGGTAACAAGAAATCCAGGGGAATTTTTTTCATCAACGCGTTAACGTTTCTGTTGAAAAGGACGCTTTTTATATCCATTCTCCCCTCCATCTTTTTTTTAAAATTCTCTCTTTACTTTAATGTTATATCGAACAAGTCTTCGTTCGCGTTAAAGACAGCCAGTTTCAGCTTACATGCTGGCATGTCTCTATTTTTCTTCCTCTCTTCTTCTTATTCTTCTTCTTGTTCTTCTTCTTCTTCTTCTTCTTCTTCTTCTTCTTCTTCTTCTCTCTCTCTCTCTCTCTCTCTCTCTCTCTCTCTCTCTCTCTCTCTCTCTCTCTCTCTCTCTCGTAGGTTTCCTTTTCTCAGTATTTCTCAGTATAAGTAAACGGTTTTTTTTCCTCAGTACGACAGGGCTGATTCTCATGATTTTGCCAGTTCAGTAAATTAATGGCAGATTGCTCTGTACTGCTTCTGCTGGGGGTGGCAACAAGACTGAAAACTGTGATGAGGTTTCATTAGCCTGCCAGACATCTCTTGTCCTCCTGGAAGTGTCTTTCTTTTTCTTCAGTAGAAAGGAAAAGAAACCCAGCGGATCTTTTCTTCTGATTATTTATACGCCTGTTAAAAAGGACACTTCTTTCTTTGCACTCCCCCAACACCCCCCTCCTCCCTCCTTTTTTATTTTAAATTTTGAACAGCTTTCCTTTTGTATTCAGGAATATCAGATTCAATTCTCATGCTGCGCTGTTCTCTCTCTCTCTCTCTCTCTCTCTCTCTCTCTCTCTCCTCTCTCTCTCTCTCTCTCTCTCTCTCTCTCAAAATCATGAAGCCGTTGTGGGTAAATGGCGTGGGTATAAAAATGTTCATGCTTTTATCTCCAATAGTTACCGATATACAAACATTCCGATGTAAATTATACACTGTCAAAATTATTTCCCCTATAGTTTCAACAAAGCTAGAGTTAGACCTGTCTATAAGTCAGGTGGCAACTAATTTCCTGCAAAGTACGGAACAAATTTAATTCTACCCACTTTTTCAAACATTTTAGGAAACCAATTTATATAAACACTGCACCACTTGAATACATACCAGTTGTTTCATTTTGGTCAATCTGCTTTTCGACAGACATTCATGCCACAACTAATTGACCATGAGCTGAATAACATCATCAACAAAAAATATCATCGTGTCATATTCACTGATTTCAAAAAAGCATTTGATGTGATTGACAGACCCTTTTTTCCAGAAAATGTGAAATATATGGATTATCCTCTAGAACTCTTAATTTTTTCTAGCAAATTCGAAGAAATAAGTGACAGTTTATAATGATGAATGTAATTGTCTGCGCGTTTAAAACCCTTCACCATGGCATTCCACTGGAATCTTCCCAGGCTCCTTACTCTTCATGTTTATATAAACAATATAATTCTCCATATCAAATCTACATGTGAACTCCGTGCGAATGATAATACAATTTACACAGATCATTCTGTCGATACTGTTCTAACAATACACTTTACAACAATGTGCCAGTAATCTTGTAAATGGACAGTTCAAATAAAAAAGAACAAATCACACGCAGCTTCACCCTCATATTATAGAAAACCTGTGTTTGTAACAATCAGACTAAAACCACAAATCTTACAATAAACATCTCCCCTACACTACACCCTACAAATAAAATTGTTGAATCAGTTAGACATTATACAGTGCAGAAATGACTGTTGGTAACGACATTAGCCGCCATCCCGATATAACTTCTTCGTGAAATGAATTTCCCAGAAAGTCTGTCATCTCTCCAAAATCAAACACTTCCTTGGCCTTGATTCATGCCAACTGTTTTTCCATGGTCACATTCAGTCATACATAGACTACGCGTGTGCCTTACAAGACTGCCAGTGCTAACACGCCGAAATAGCGGCTGAGCCTAAACAAGCTTAGGCCCACATTTATACAGAAGGCAAATTAACAGTACATGCTAATGATCATAATAGGTCTGATACTGACTGGGATAACTGCACAGAGACAATAAACGGCGAACCGACAGATGTAAACAGAAAGAGACAGGGACAACAAAAAATGCATGCCTATGAATGGCCAGAGTAAGATAACGGAAGAAAGACAAAAGGAAAGAAAGAGAAAGAGATATGAAAAAAGGGAAATTAATCGAAATAGAAAGCGAACTTTAGAACAGCTTGGGGATGAGGAACTAAACGAAGGACCACAGAGAGAGAGAGAGAGAGAGAGAGAGAGAGAGAGAGAGAGAGAGAGACAGACAGACAGACAGACAGACAGACAGACAGAGGCAGAGACAGGAGGTAGAGACATACAGATACACACACACAAAACACCAACACAAACACAGACACAGACAGACGCACACAGACAGACAAACAGACAAACAGACAAACAAACAGACAGACAGACCCGTGGTCGTGTGCACTGAAATCCACTTCACTCAGCAGCAACACCACCGCTGATGAAGACGGACGGAGGTCTGTCGAAAACTCTAAGTAAGTGCTTATTTCTCAGCTAAGTGACCTGTCTAAATCCGGTAGTCTTTAAGACAGACAGACAGGTAGGCAAACACACAACAGACAGACAGACAGACAGAGAGCAAAACATAACTGAAAAAAGAACGTAGACGAGAGGAATGAACAAAAAAGAAAGGTAGACGACTGAGTGGATACAAACGGAGGGAGAGAGAGAGAGAGAGAGAGAGAGAGAGAGAGAGAGAGGAGAGAGAGAGAGAGAGAGAGAGAGAGAAACAAACAGACAGATGATCTGACGGACAGACAGACAGACACAGTCAGACAGGCAGGGAGACAGATGGATAGACAAACGAACAGACCTACAAACAGTGAAAGAACTCACAGAGAGAGAGAGAGAGAGAGAGAGAGAGAGAGAGAGAGAGAGAGAGAGAGAGGATTATTCTTTGCTAGTTACTATTCTTCATTTTCAGACACTTGAATATGTCTTAAACTGGATAAAATACAAATTTCACATGTATTCTTTTTTTTTATCTTTCTCTGTAGTGAACTTTGCGTTTGTTATCTCCAAGACAAGACAAGCCGAAAAAAAAAAAAAAAAAAAAAAAAAAAAAAAAACAGACACGCCGGGTTACATTGTATCCTCGGTAATCAAGATTTTGTCTTTTGTTTTTGTCTTCTCTCCATCATTGTCATAAATATTCTTAGGCTGCTCTTTTCTCTCTCTCTCTCTCTCTCTCTCTCTCTCTCTCTCTCCTCTCCTCTCTCTCTCTCTCTCTGACGCAGATTAATTCCAATAATGTGGACTTTCCATTGGTATAGGGTTAATGTATTTGGCGCCGCAGGCAGGTTTCCCACGAATCCAGGAGTTAAAGCTCGTGGTAAGAGTTTGTCGCTTTCCTTTTTCCGTAATTTAAAGCCACGCGTCTCTCTCTCTCTCTCTCTCTCTCTCTCTCTCTCTCTCTCTCTCTCTCTCTCTCTCTCTCTCTCTCTCTCTCTCTCTCTCTACGAGACGAGAGTACAAAACCAACTGAAAATGAAGGAAAAGAGTGTTAATAATACTGTCGTTAAATCTTTAGTCGATTCTGTACAAAATCAGCAGGAATTTGGGAGTAATGTCAACAGAATTTCTCCTAAACGTAGGTACAGAAGGAATGATATTACAATCGATGACTGGTTTCAACATTTTAAAACAGTACTTGAAAAGGAAGTCGAAAGTTTTGATTCAATTGATGCCTTAAGTGATACCGTAGAGGTAGACAATAATGAGGATAACTATGTTTTTAATCGTCCCATCTCTAAAGAGGAAATCCTTCTAGCATTTAAGAAATTGAAACTTGGTAAATCTGCTGGACCAGATGAAATAATTGGTGAGCTCCTTAAATATGCATGCGATGACATTATTGATTTTTTTGTTAAATTTTTCAATGCTTTGTTTGACAAAGGTGTTTTTCCGTATAACTGGTGTGAGTCTCTTATCCTACCACTGTACAAAAAAGGAGACGCAAATGACCCTGGTAATTATAGAGGCATTGCTTTAAGTGACATCAGCAGCAAACTTTACGGTACTGTCACCAATAGTAGAATTCAAGCGTGGGTAACAGAAAACGACATTACCGGAGATATACAAGCAGGTTTTAAAAAGGGCTACTCCACAACTGACCACATGTTCACGCTCATGGCTTTAATATAGAAGCAATTTGCTGCTAATAAAAAAACTGTACGTTGCTTTCATTGATTTTCAAAAAGCCTTTGATTCAGTAAATCGTAACTTACTTTGGCCAATTTTACTCAAGAATGGGATACGAGGAAAACTGTTCAAATGTATCCAGAGCATGTACAAAGACGTGAAAGCTAGAATTAAAACTGGAAACAGATTGTCGGATGTTATTAACTGCACTGTTGGTGTTAAACAGGGTGATGTATGTAGCCCGGTATTGTTTTCTTTATTTATAAATGAATTAGCTCTGGAAATCGTAAGGAAAGGAAGACATGGAGCATGTTTTCAACCTGACGCTTTTGAATTGTTCATCTTACTGTTAGCTGACGACATTGTTTTAATGTCTGAAACTATCGTTGGACTACAGACCCAGCTAAACAGTTTGCAAAACGCAGCTTTCAGTCTGGATCTGCATGTTAATTTAGATAAAAGTAATATTATTGTTTTCAGAAAGGGAGGGTATTTAGCAGCTAGAGAACGATGGACCTGTAATGGAGTTATAATGCCTGTTGTAAATGTCTATAAGTATCTTGGTATATATTTTTCGACAAAATTGAGTTTCACAGGTGCATGTAGAGATTTAGCCAGTCGTGGAAAAAACGCTTTGTTAAGTATCATGCAGAAATTGTATTTGCTTAAAAATGATTCCTTAGAAATACTCCTAAAAATTTTTGATGCCAAAATACAGCCTATTGTTCAGTATGGGGCAGAACTGTGGGTTTTGGAAAAAGCTGCTGAACATTGTGAAAAGGTTCATTTGTGTGCTTTGAAACGTTTTCTTGGTGTACAAAGGCGTACACCAAATGACTTAGTTTATGGCGAAACAAACAGATATCCGATTACAGTCAATTCTGTTCTTCGATGTGTAAAGTATTGGTTGAGACTAATCAGCATGGAAGAAAACAGGCTGCCACGCAAAGCATATTTGACACTGTTGCATCTTGATGCTAAAGGTAAACATAACTGGGCAACCAATGTAAAGTTATGCTTGTTTAGATTTGGTTATGGTCATGTTTGGGGTAATCAGGGAGTAGGAAATGTTCAAATGTTTATTCGTAGCTTCAGACAAAGACTGATAGATTGTAGTTGGCAGAACGGGCAAGACCATATCCAAACCAGTGAACGTTTTGAAATGTACTCTTTGTTGAATGGGATATCTCATTCTGTTAAGCCATACATAACCCTTAGATTAAGTCGATCTTTGAAACAGATCACATCTAAGTTCCGATTTGGAGTATCAGAAATAAGAGTTCATTACCTAAGATACAGGGCTCATACTGATCATGATTTAATATGTCCACTGTGCAGAAAATCGAAAGAAGACGAAGTACATTTTGTCTTAGTATGCCCAGCTATTCAGAATATTAGAGAGAAGTTTATTCCAGAAAAATGTTATAAGCAGCCCTGTCTCTTCCGCTTGTGTATGCTGATGGCTTCTACCAATGAAAATGTAGTGAAAAATGTTATTCTTTTTCTTTATCACACCTTTAAAATAAGAGATGTATTATGTTCTTAGCACAGCTTGATTTTTGTTTTTTGTTATGCTTGTGTATAGTATCATTTAGTACATTTTTCTTTGTCTTGAATTCTTGAATATGCCGCACTCCCCTTCATATAGGGGCTATGGCCTATGTATATGAATAGACCATTTTTCATTTCATTTCTCTCTCTCTCTTCTCTCTCTCTCTCTCTCTCTGTGTGTGTGTGTGTGTGTGTGTGTGTGTGTGTGTGTGTGTGTGTGTGTGTGTGTGTGTGGTTGAGAGAAGAGAGAGAGAGAGTGAGAGAGAGGAGAGAGAGAATACAGAGACCGAGACTTTGAAAAGACTCTGAGATGAAAATGGACAAGCTATCAGAACTTTATATTGATTGAACTTTTTATTCTGTTTACTTCATCCTTATTCAGTTTCTTCATTCTGAACGTTTCACTCCGTCTGTCAAGCTTATCTGGATTATAATCAGGTTCTTGCTCTCTCTCAGCATAAAATTATTCCCCCGAGGAAGGCCTTTACGAGGTCGAAATATTGGGAAAAAATAATGAGTCTGTTGTTTGTATCCCTGTGTGTGTGTGTGTGTGTGTGTGTGTGTGTGTGTGTGTGTGTGTGTGTGTGTGTGTGTGTGTGTGTGTGTGTGTGTGTAAATATATATGACAGTGGTTCTGATCGTACTGTAGTGTCTTGTTTTTTTTTGTTTTTTTTTAACAAACAGCATACTGATCAAAGTTAATTCCCTTTTTAATTCTTGGGTGCATGCGCACTTTGATATTTGGAAACCGTTAGGGACGCTTTTGGTGCTCAAATTCGATTTCGCATGCATTCATATTCCGAGAGATCATCTGAATTAAAATGATCAAAGATATCACAGCAATAACGATGATTGACATCTGACATTTTGAAATCTTGAAGATGTAAGGAACACATGTAAATGCCACTGAAAAAGTTAATCGGGCCTGTGATTTATCGACTGCCATCGTTGAAACGCTGATATTCAGCTGCGAAAGGCCAAATTCTAGATCCACGAAACTGGCCCTGGTTTTGTCTAGGAAAGGAAACAAGGTATTTTTGAAATATTTCCACAGAGAAGAAAATATATAAGCACGCAGGAACTGCATTAGATAATTATTTTTGGACCTAGATTCTTCATGCGTTCGAGAGACATGTCTTCAATCAGCAGTTTCAAAGAGAAGAAGAAACGAGGACACAGTACAAGCCTCAGACAGCAAGCAGTAAGTTGTGAATCTTGTGATGGGAAAGACAAGAATATTGTAAGACTAATAGCTGTAGGAACTTGTACCTTAAAGGAATATAGTGTGTGTGTGTGTGTGTGTGTGTGTGTGTGTGTGTGTGTGTGTGTGTGTGTGTGTGTGTGTGTGTGTTTGACTAAACTAAGAATGCATTTTGAGGTGTGTGTGTGTGTGTGTGTGTGTGTGTGTGTGTGTGTGTGTGTGTGTGTGTGTGTGTGTGTGTGTGTGTGAATATATGAACTGAAAGCAGTGTCTTCCGGCAACCACTCAAAAATCCAAACGATTCGTTTTTCTAACTCGAATGATTCGTCATTTCCAAACAATCTCCAGTCTCTATGCTTACATTCAGTTTAGTCTCTCCACCATCCATGTTGCTCCCAATGTGAGCGTGCTTATTGTCCGGAATGTTGTTCGCCGTGCCTGAAGAAAACTAAAGAGGTCGACACGCGTTGTGTTTGTTTTGTAATTCGTTTGTTCTTAAACACGGCGGACAGTAATTTTCTGTTAATTTTATGTCGATTTCCGCCTGCGGTTACTTCGCTTTGAAAGTAGATGTAGCTGGTCAAAGCGCGAGTTAATTCCTCTCTATCTAACTCTTCATTTGGATAGGTAGATGAGAACGACGCACTAGGTGTAAATATAGAGGACAAGTTAAGAGGATCTCATTTTAACATTTGCAAGATAGTCGCGGAAAATCTGTTTATTTTGATTTATTTTCAGCATTTTTTTTAACATTACTGTGCCATAGCTGTTCTTCAGCGCGCACGTAACGTCAAACATCAATGACTCCTCAGCCACGTGTTATAGGTGTAGTAATGTTTACCAAAAGACTTCTCTCCAGCATCCGGTACGAAGTTCCAGCTTCCAGTTCCGTGCCTTACAGTAGATGAGAAACACTAGCACTAGGTTTACTTCCTGTGGAAGCACAACTGAAACCCAAAGTGGTATCATGACATATTTCGACAAATATCATGCCTTTCTATATTATCTCCCTTTTACAAGACAGAAAAGCGGTTTTGGATTCCAGAAATTCCACCTTTCCTGTGTATGCGTTGATTGATGAAAAACAAGCTCAGGTTATTTTTTGGAACATACTTCCTGATTCAACGCCCATCGTTCGCCGAACTGGATGAAAATAAGTGATTGCCCGTTCATTTTCGTTATGATGAGTGTTGTGTATCTTACCTGAAGAAGACCTAAGAGGTCAAAACTCGTCGTGTTTTGTCGTATGATTCGTTTGTCGACGTTTTTGGGCGGAGGTTTATCAACATTTTTTCAGATATATTTCCTGAACGCATTGCGAAGTATTCCACAAAACAAAAATTCCGAGAAAAAAATTCTACATGCCCATTTCGTCTTATGATAATTAAACAGAAATATCCTAAATCCCACAATCTGCAAACTTCTTTTTATCCGACATGAATTGCATATACCGTGTGAGACCAGTCTGTTTAACATCTCTTCTCTCTCTCTCTCTCTCTCCTCTCTCTCCTCTCCTCTTCTCTCTCTCTCTTCTCTCTCTCTCTCTCTCTCTCTCTCTCCCTCTCTCTCTCTCTCTCTCAAGCATCCGCAATATGGGATCGCTGCCTCGCTGCCATACACAAAAGATGAAATTCAACCTGCTAACTCAGTTTCATCTCTGAGCAACAAAGCTTCTTTGTTCCAGATCTGTCTCTCTGGGTGGTTATAAAATTCAGGATGCTTGTCTCATTTTATTGTCAGAGAATAACAGCAACATGTCATTCAAAAAGGCATTGTTCACAATGAAAATGTCTGCAGACATGCCCAATGCACCAGCCTCTTGTTCGTGAAACTCCCCAAACCAAATCAATCTCTCAGATATCCTTTACCTCCGCCCGTCCAGTCCTCATTCACAGACCAAATAACAAGCATATTCAGACAAACACAAACATTCTTGGGCCTCAGTCGATGAATTTCTCTTCCAGAATCATGGCCGTCGTCTATTCACCGAGATGGGAAAATTGTTATCAGTGTGTGTGTGTGTGTGTGTGTGTGTGTGTGTGTGTGTGTGTGTGTGTGTGTGTGTGTGTGTGTGTGTGTGTGGTGCGTGCGCGTGTGTGCGCGCGCATGCAAGCGTGCAAGCGTGCATGTGTGTGTGTGTGTGTGTGCGTGTGTGTGCGCGCGCATGCAAGCGTGCAAGCGTGCATGTGTGTGTGTGTGTGTGTGTGTGTGTGTGTGTGTGCGTGTGTGTGTGTGGTGCGCGCGCGCGCGCGCGCGCGACATTTCACAACGAAGAGATTGTAGGCTTAGCGCGAGGGACACACAAACAACGATGTTGTTCCTCTTCTGAGTGTTCATTCCGGCATTTCAGAAGGCGTTGGAGAATGCTTGACGGTGCCTGTCTCCTCTCCAACTATCCTGGTACATGCTGGTTATATTTGTTCGTCCATAACCCACCAAACGCTAACACGGATTGGAGGATCTCTGTCTGGCGTATTTGATCGTACATGTAAATGTACATACCAAAGGGGATTCAGACACAAACCGTTTTGAAAATTACTTGACCTAGGAGACTGCATCATGCTGACATAGGAGATTGCATCATGCTAACTTAGGAGATTGCGTTATGCTGACTTAGGAGATTGCATTATGCTGACATAGAAGATTGCATTATGCTGACATGGGAGATTGTGTTATGCTGACTTAGGAGATTGCATTATGCTGACTTAGGAGATTGCATTATGTTGACTTATGCTAACGTGACAGAATGCATTAAGTTGACCTAAAAAATGCACGATTTCGGTTTAGAAGACTGCACTATGTTCACTCACCTGAGAGACTGCTTTATGCTGATCTAGCAGACTGCATTATGCTGACCTTGGACATTGCATTATGCTGACTTAGGAGATTGCATTATGCTGACTTATGCTAACGTGGCAGAATGCATTAAGTTGACCTAAAAAAAAAATGCACGATTTCGGTTTAGAAGACTGCACTATGTTCACTCACCCGAGAGACTGCTTTATGCTGATCTAGCAGACTGCATTATGCTGACCTTGGACGCTGCCTTATGCTGACTAGGAGGTCTCATTGTAATGACCTAGGAGATGACATTATGATGATCTAACTGAATTCACTATGCCGACCTAGGAGACTGTATTACACTGATCTTGATTATTGCATTGTGTTGACCTATGAGAGTGTATTATGCTGACCTAGGAGTCTGTATTACACTGACCTTGCAGATTGCATTGTGTCGACCTCTGAGAGTATGTTATGCTGACCTAGGAGACTGTATTACATTGATCTTGCAGACTGCATTGTGTTGACCTCTGAGAGTGTATTATGCTGACCTAGGAGACTGTATTACATTGATCTTGCAGACTGCATTGTGTTGACCTCTGAGAGTGTATTATGCTGACCTAGGAGACTGTATTACATTGATCTTGCAGACTGCATTGTGTTGACCTCTGAGAGTGTATTATGCTGACCTAGGAGACTGTACTACACTGATCTTGCAGACTGCATTGTGTTGACCTCTGAGAGTGTATTATGCTGACCTAGGAGTCTGTATTACACTGATCTTGCAGACTGCATTGTGTTGACCTCTGAGAGTGTATTATGCTGACCTAGGAGTCTGTATTACACTGATCTTGCAGACTGCATTGTGTTGACCTCTGAGAGTGTATTATGCTGACCTAGGAGTCTGTATTACACTGATCTTGCAGACTGCATTGTGTTGACCTCTGAGAGTGTATTATGCTGACCTAGGAGTCTGTATTACACTGATCTTGCAGACTGCATTGTGTTGACCTCTGAGAGTGTATTATGCTGACCTAGGAGTCTGTATTACACTGATCTTGCAGACTGCATTGTGTTGACCTCTGAGAGTGTATTATGCTGACCTAGGAGTCTGTATTACACTGATCTTGCAGACTGCATTGTGTTGACCTCTGAGAGTGTATTATGCTGACCTAGGAGACTATATTATGTTGAAACTGGGAGAGTGCAGTATGTTGGCCTCAGAGACTGCGTTATGCTCATAAAGAAGCCTGCATTATGCTTATTCAGAAGTCCCTATAATCTTGACCTGACAAATTACACTATTTTGACCTATGAGTCTGCATTACTTTGAACTAGAAGATTGCTGTACGTTGATCAAGGGGATTGCATTAGTTTGATCTAAAAAAAGACTACATTATGCTGGCTTAGAAAACTACAATACGTTGACCTAGAAATACTTCCTTATATTTACTTGAGAGATTATATTGTGTTCAATAAGGATGCTGCATAATTTTTAAACTAGGAGATGGCAGAGTATTTTGACCAAGGAGACTGCATTATTTCAACCTGGAGATTAAGGACCGTTGACCTAGTAGACTGCGTAATGTTCGCATGGGAGACTGCGTTATATTGACCTGGGAAACGAGAAAAGTCTACTTCACACTTTACTTTATGTTATCAGGCTGGCATCTGGCTCCAGCTGACATCCTTTATATTGAACAGATTCTGACTACTCCCTAGAGGTATAACTGTCGGAAAACATATACGCAATTCTCTTCTTTAATCGTTGGCATTTGGCAGCTATTGCATTGTATCTTTTTTTCTTTCAGTCACCACTAAATACTATAAGCAACAGCATTCTTGATTTTGCGACTAGTGAAACAAGCTTAGTGGGTCTGTGCCAACAACTGTCATTGTCGTAAAATGGTATTATTATTTTCATTTTTAACATCAATGTTATAATTCTCACGGTTTTAGTATCATCAGTAGCAATGACAAGAACACGTTCGAGGGGAAGAACAGTTCCTACGGGAAGAGCAAGACCCACTAGAAAAACAAGACCCATGAGAAGAACAAAACCTGGGAGAACAACAAGACTCAAGAGAAAAACAAGACCCTGGTAAAGACAAAATCCAGAAGAGGATCAGAACTTAGCAGAAGAACTAAGACCTAGCGAAAGAACAAGACCTTGGAGTAAAAGTTCAAGGAGACGAACAAGGGCAGCAAGAAGTTCAAGGAGGGGAACAAATCAAAGGAGAAAAACAGTACCTAAAAGAAGACCAAGATTACGAAAGAGAGCTTAACCCAAGCAAAAATAAAAACACAGGAGAAAGAAACCAAAGCAATGGACAATAAGAAGACTGGGACAACGAAACAGAAATAGAAACAAAACATGTGCACTAATCATAGGAAAAAGGGACACGGTCAATGCTTCTGGTGATCTTTGAATGTGAAAATCACACCATCTTGTCGGATTAAAATGTTTCGGTCTGAGGGGATTTTTCAGCCAGAATTCAGCAGGGCTTACACCCGGAACCATCACCAGACCTGTCTGAACATTACAGTTCATATGGTCAGGTCTATACAGTCTACCCCATGACATGAGCAAAACTAAAGATCAAATAAGTGACTGAGCAAGGTACCTGAACTGTGCAGGGGACTCAATGAGAAACTTGAAAGGAAGTCGCAGTGCTGACATTTTTTTTAATACAGATGCGTTTAATTTTCAGGCTAATTTTCAAAGTGGAAATGGAACGTTTGAAATTAGCAGAGGTTGAATAACATACATTTTCGGCATATCTCATCTCCAGTACTGAGTGACACCTTGAATCGTCTATTGCATTTGCTCTTTAGAGCTGAGGGAGAGCTAAGTTGAAAACGTCTGCTGTGGCTCTTCTTCATTAATAAGGAAGAGCTGCACTGATCAAAAATCCATTTAGGTTTTCCATGCCACTGAGAAAGATGTAATAAAAAACATCTATTGCAGCTCTGTGTTACAACTCGATTAGAATGTGCAGTATACCTTGCCCTTAGTATTGAAGAAGACCCAAACTCGAACCGTCTGACGTAGCTCTTCTGAAGTATTGAAGAAGAGCTACGCATCTGTTGTGGCTCTTGTTTAGTCCTGCAGAAGATTTACGTTCCTAACATCTCTGTTGTAGCTGTTGCTTAGTATCGAAGAAGAGCTCTGCCTGTAACATCTATTGTAGATCTTGTTCAAAGCTGTAGAAGAGCTATGCTCGTAACGTCTATTGTCGTTCTTGTTTAGTACTGGAGAAAAGCTATGTGTTTAACGTTTATTATAACTCTTGTTTGTTACTGAAGAAGAGCTACGCTCATACTGTCTGTTGTATAATTATGTTGTTTATCACTGAAGATGAGCAACTTCGGAAACGTCTTTTGTAAGCCTACTAATGAACGGCTACGCTTGGAATGTTTCTGTATATCTCTTCTTAACTACTTAAGAACAGCTACAGTCTAAATGTCTTTTATAACTCTCCGTAATTACCTATTAATTATAGTTGCACTCGAAATGTATTTTATAACTCTTATAGATTACTCAAGTACAGCTACGCTCAAAGTATCCCTTATAAATCTTCCGTATAACCAAAGTACAGCTACACTGTATAACCAAAGTACAGCTACATCATTAATAACTCTTCTTGATTATTGAAGAAGAGCTTTGCTCGAAAGATCGTTCACACCTTCTTCAGTGCCGAAGAGGAGCTAAGCTACAAATGTAAACCGTATGAAATCTCATGAAGGCTCTTCCACCCCTCACTTCACCTGCGAGTTAAGTGGTTTGGATCATTTGGATCATCCAGTCTTAACCATTTTCTTTCCTTTCGTTTTTGTGGTACTATCGTTTTCTCCAGGCCTTGTGGCTTCGTAAAACCTTATTAGACATTTTGCTCTTACCTTCGGCTAGGTTTTCCACTGCCGTTTCCTTTGTTCTCTGGTTATCAGTTACTATTCCTTTTTGGACAGAACAGCCTTATGCCCCCCTGGGTACAGTGTTGTTCTTTGACTTAGGGGTCTTGGGTTTTATCTCCATATGAGACTCTGATTAGAGTAGATTTTTGTCTCTGACAAATCAACCTCTGCGCACACTTCATCTCCTTCGTGTCTCAGATGAGATTTAGAATTCAGCGAGAGCCTGTTTTTAGCAAACAAAACAAAAAGAACAGTGTGATACTGAAAAGATCTTTTTCTAAGGGCATGCATGTAGTATACGTGTATCAGTCAGTCAGTCCCCTGACCGCTGGGGTCGTTGGGGGGACGTGATGAGGCAGCCGCCGTTTCTCTCCAGGCTCTTCTGTTGGTGGCTGTCGTGAGGAGATCTGGCATGGCCATTTTGGTCCTTGAAGGATGGTTTTGGAGAGGGTGTTATGACGAATGACGTGGCCAAACCATGCCATCTTCCGTAGTTTGACGGTTGCCGGAAGTGGTTCGTGGGGCCGAACTAGGTTAGTGACCAGGTTCCGCACATAATCATTGGTCTTGTGTTCTTTGTAGGAGATGCGGAGTAGTTTCCTCAAGCACCTGGTCTCAAACGCCTAGATTCTTCTTTCTGTTTTGGCCATCAGTGTCTATGTCTCGCTACCATATAAGAGGATGGAGACCACTAGTGACTTGTATACGCATACGCATACGTGTATGCGTTTGCATAAAACTATTTTATGTGCACACATTTGAAACAAAGAAGATAGAAAGGTTTAAAAAAAATAAAAATGAGAGAGAGAGAGAGAGAGAGAGAGAGAGAGAGAGAGAGAACAAAAAGTGCGTGCAAGGCTGGATTACACTGAATACCATAATGCATTGCATTGTTTATATTTTGCATGTGTGCAATGCTATTTCGTTCATTTAGTTTGTTTTTTTAAAGCTTATTCCTGCTTCTGTGAAACGTAAAATGCAAATAAGCATGTTCTGAAAAGAACTTGCATGCAGTTTAATTGACACAAGATTTTCTCTTCGGATTCAACCCCCGCACAGACTCCATCCAGCCCACTTCCTTTGGATGAGATGTTCCGTGTGTAAAGGCATGGATTAAGAGAGGTCTTGCACGCGCTTTCAATTTCATTCAGACTTCCAGAAAAAATAGACACAAGCAAACAAATAACGAGAAAAAACAAAAACAACCGAACAAGATCTAGTCTGCCTCTCACTCTTTTCCCATTCGTCCCCACTCCACACCCTTTCTTTCTTCCTACTCGTGTTCTCTGTTTCAGAGCTGATCTGACTGTGTTACTCTTTTCTTCATTGTCATTCTGTTGCTGTCTGCAAACTGGTGAGTTTTGTTTTGTACATTATTTTGATTTGTTATTGGTGACATTTTAAGAAGACATATTTTAAAAAAAAAAACTGTGCTCATTTGTTTTGTGTCATGCATTGCATAAATGTTATTTCGCACTTTGTTTCGTGTATTTACATGCATTCTAGCTGGTGATTATATTAACAAGATTAGTTCAAAAAGACCAACATCATTTAGATCATTTGTTTGATAATTTTTTCTCTAAGGTCTTATAACACTGGGCAGAACAGTACGAAGAGAGAAGAAGAAGAAGAAGAAGAAGAAGAAGAAGAAGAAGAAGAAGAAGAAGAAAAAGACAACGGCGACGCAGAAGAAGAAGAAGGTCAGAGGAGCCAAATAATTCAAAGGGGTAATCATTGCTAACACAACACGTTAGGAATACAAACTACTTTTTTTCAAACAGAAACGTGGGTCAAGAAGACCTTACGCCCTTCCGGATAAATGGTAAATTGCTAACAGGTTCAAGACGAACAGCGATGTCGGGACAGTATGTTCTGCACTTCCGTATAAACACTACCTTCTCTCTCTCTCTCTCTCTCTCTCTCTCTCTCTCTCTCTCTCTCTCTCTCTCTCTCTCTCTCTCTCTGCAAAAGAGCAACAACTGGAAATAAGACGCGTCTGACATGGAGATTACCCGAGAAGCTGAGAGACATCGAAGGCCAAATGCATTTCGGCATGGCACACTATGGAAAGCAGATCTGAACGAGCAACGGCTTGTAGAAATGGAAGCCTAAGTAGAATGGCGAAATAAGACGATTAGACGGGTTTGTGAAGAAGAAAAAAAGAAGCATAAAAGCGGAAAAGTCAACAAAACATGGAGAAAGAGAGAGAGAGAGAGAGAGAGAGAGAGAGAGAGACAGAGAGAGAGAAGACAGACAGACAGACAGACAGACAGACAGACAGACAGACAGACAGAGACAGAGACAGAGACAGATAGAGAGACAGACAGAGAGACAGGCACGCAGACACAGACACATAGAAAATCAAACAGACAGACAGACAGAAAGACAGACGTCAAAGGTGCAATTAGGATCAAGACAAGAAATAGCCTCAACTGCCTAAACATCCAGCTGAGAAAAGTCCTGCAACCGCTTTGGAAGCCTGTACAGTGTTCATGTAGAGTGCATACCACTAAGACGAAAAGGGACATAACTGCTCCCTGGCAGGTGCCACTATAATCATGACCACCCTACGGGACACAACTGAACCTCCATAAAAGTGCCCCCACGCGCGCACCAGCCCTTATTTCGTGACTGCAGAGCCCACTGGCGAAAGACACTACCATCAAGAAACTGATGCAAGAATTCTGCAGCCCTGCTCGTTGCCGTTCCACTGACAGGTGAAACCAGTACAACTCCAGACGCAGCCAAGCTTTGCCACCTAGTCTTACGTGCCCTCTGAAGAGGATCACGGGTAGCAGTCTTCCCCGTTGTCAACAGAACTTTCCCTGTGACCGATGGGCCTTTCCTCACCATCACTGGGTCTTTCCCTAGAGTCAGCCATAAAGGAAGACCAGAAAGAAGATACAGCCGAAGGTGTCAACGCGTCTCTTCAAACACACACTTGGGTACTATAAACACTTATAACCGAGTATACAAAACGTACATGCAAAACACCAGCCTCAGTGAATCAAATAGAGAAAAAAAAATCGCAGACACAAAATCAAAACAACCTCCATGAATCAGGGGACATCACCGTTGGTGGCACATGGTCGTCTATTCTTCTTTGCGGAGGAAAGTATGAAAGATGAAATGTGATTTAAAGTAAATGCAAGCTTTGGGGTGTGTTTATTTTCCTTAACACATGCACATACGTATGAGACCTTGGCTTAAACA
>CM065715.1:12467957-12477957 GCA_033310375.1 Conus canariensis
TCAATTCTGATTGCCACAGCCAGACCTATATCTCCGTCAGTGCTGTTTGGGAAAATCGCTCCTCATCTCCAGAATGAACATTTATGGAGTCAAGGATCATCTCTCGCTTTGGCACCACAATTCCTGATGGACTCAGTTCCCACAAATGACGTTTTTAGTTTCAATCATTCCAGCTTCTTGCCCAATGTTTCCTTCCCTCTCCCCCCACCAACCTCTCCGCCACCCCCCTCTTTCTCTCTCTCTACACCACCCCCAATCTTTCCCAGACCCCTATTTTTATATTCACACCCCATCTACACATATAACATATTCATATTGTAACATATAGCGTATAACACATACACCCCAAACACCATCTTCTCCATTCAGGTATGCATTCATATAGACGCATGCACACATGAACATTATGCACATGTGGACAATTCGTATGGACTTACTTTATAGGGTTCCACCCCACTCCCACACACACCATTACTCCGGCGTGTTTTTTCTTTTCTGCATACAAACCCTCGAGCGCCCCCTTCCAAGCGTAAGACCACTCTCTCCCTTTCTGTTTCTCTATCTCTATTTCTGTTCGCCCTTTCCCTTCTGCATCTCTTTTTCCTGTTCCCCATTACACACACACACACAAGCAAGTGCGCGCGCATGCACACACACACACACACACACACACACACACACACACACACACACAACACACAAGCACGCACGCACGCGCACGCGCGCGTGCGCGCGCGCGCGCACACACACACACACACACACACACACACACACACACACGCACGCACGCACACGCACACACAAGCAAGCGTGCGCGCGCACGCACACACACACACACACACACACGTCATCAAGATGGCGGAGATAGCCAGCGGGGAAATATTTGGCTGCTGAGTTTTTTTTTCCGACAAAACTCATACAATGAAACCTATGACGCGATCCAGGAGTGCACGTCTCAGCTTTAGTACCCCAGGAGGTACAAGATCTTTGTCTAAAGCTGAAAGACCCCTGGCAAAAGAAGACGACACGGAGAACGTTCAAACGGACATTCAGCTAGCAAAAAAGACTCGGGCCTAGGTTCAACGGGCTACGAAGATGCTGCGAAAGTCAAAAGTTCCGACTCCAGAGGATACAGAGATGACAGTGACTTCATCGCACTAACCCATACGGTCGGTGAACTTAAATCTATTATTTTGAAACTGTCTGGACAGATTGTTGCACTTGAAAAAAATGTTACCGAACAGAAGCGACTTATGGAAAAACTAGAAATTAGTCAAGCGAGGCCTCGGTCAGCCAGCATCGGTACTCAAACCGAATCCCCAGGTCCCCGCACATACGCTGAAGCGGTGATATCGGCTCCGTCTGCAAACGAAGGAGCAGGCTTACTGGCGATGGTGGTCGTATTGCCCGGGGAAGAAGGACATTGTTAAAAAATCAGTATTAGAAAAACAGACTAGGAAGTCTTCCAAACGACGTGACGTCAATTCTACAAATGACGTTGACCCTTCTATGACATCAAACTCGGCAAAAGAGAAAGGAAGACTGATTGAAGATCATGGCCTACCAACAGTAGCCGTATTCCACGACTCCGTTCTAAGAGGAGTCAAGCACACAAGACTAGGTCACTCGTATGGTTTTGCTGTCCGACCACAGAAAGCACATCAAGTGAAACATCTTCATGAACACCTAGAAAATGACATGTCAACAACGGAAAAACCTCCTGACTGCATCGTCTTACATTGTGGAATCAACGATCTAAAGAATGAAGAAGTGGAAGCCGTCAGTAAAAGTTTTGTTGATTTCGTCAAAAAAATCATCCAACGCTACCCCGGCCCCAAGTCATTCATTGTTGTGAGCAAAGCCACACCAGTGCGTCAGGCTGAGCTTGATGTTAAACGGCAGCTCTTCAATGCACTGGTCACAAAAGAACTGTTTAGTCAGGTTGGTGTTTCTTTTGTCTCCCATGACAATTTCAACTATAACTACGGTAAAGACGGCATCCATCCCACCATGAAAGTCTCCAGCATCCTGGCGGTGAACCTTGGGCGACACATACGGCAACTCTTCTGGGTGAAGCCAAAGAGAACAGCACGGACCGTGGGTCAACTCCCAAGAGGATCCCAGCGTCGCTGTTATGGTCTACATCCCCATTTCTTGGAAGCTCAAGATCCCTGGTGGAACATGTATGAAGTGCTTGGTGGATGGTTCTGATAATCGGTTTCGGCCTTTTTTTTTTTCTTTTTTTTTTTTTTTAACAGTCCCGATACTGGTATATCATTATGACCAAAGCAGAATCTTGTAAATCGTCTGGTGGACTTGTATAGGTTTTGTTGTCTCAAGAACACTCGGCCAGTCGAATCGTATCTGTACCATTTGAGGACGTGAATACCGCGAAGACAGACTATACGTATTATAGTTTACTACATTGTGTCTTTTTCTCAAACGTTATTGTTTTCCACACTTGTTATTTTTTTATTTTATTTTTTTCAAACTTCCCTTTTCTTATCGCTCCAGAGCATATCTTTACTTTTAATAGTTATTTTGCTCATTTATTCATTTTCCAAGATCAAAATTTGCACAGTATTTTCTGGATATCATTCAGAAGATATCTAATCAATCCATAATGAACATGAATAACAAATCGAATATATACAAAGTACAAATTCTGCAATGGAATTGCAGATCAATAGTAACAAACTTGGCATATCTTAAACACCACCTTGCCTTGAACCAGTATGAAGTCTTAATACTGCAGTCTCTCAACGTCACACCCCCAAACTGCCTAATCTGCCGAACTATTATCCTCCAATACATGAAGTTGAGGATATAAATGAAAAGGTACAGACAGCAATGTATATTCGTAAAGGCTTAGAATACAGTTTTTGCGTATTACCAATATTGATGTCAACTTCAGAATTTCACTCATGCTCAGCAACAATAAAATTCAATAAGTCTTTGACACTAAATGTTATGTCAGTGTACCTGCCAAAAGGTCCCAACGAACATAACACTGAATGGCTCCGTACAATCCGGGACCAACAGAGTGGTAAATGGCTCATTGGTGGTGATTTTAACTCCCACTCACCATTTTGGGAAAGGGAATGTTTCACAGTAACAAGTAACCGCCTTGTAGAAAATATTGTAGACAGTCCATTTCATCTGTTAAACGACGGCAGCGTCACAAGAATTCCAGACAACTCGAAACACAGAGCAACAGCCATAGATCTTTCCCTTATTTCTCCGGAGGTAGTACCTTCATGCTCCTGGGAAACACATAAAGATACATTAGGCAGTGACCATCTTCCTATTGTTATAACTCTCGAGAGAGAGCACATACAGTCAAATGATGGTGTGGAAGATATCATACCAAGATATAATTATAAGGGAGCAGACTGGAATAAATTTTGCAATATTATTGCTACACAAGACTTCCCTAATAATGATGATGAAAATGTTGACGAATTATTTTTAACATTCAAAAAAGCAGTTCTGTTCGCAGCTGACTCGTCTATACCTTAACTAAGAGCTTTTAGATTTACTAATCACACTGGCAACGTTTGGTGGAATGATGATTGTGAAAAGGCGGTAAATAATAAAAAAGAAAAATATAAACTCTACGTAAAGGATTAAACTGAAGAAAATCATGCTGCGATGAAAACTGCAAAAAATCATTGTAACAGAGTAGTTAACTGTGCCAAAAGAGAATACTGGCAATCTTTTTGCACTAAACAAGTTACTGGGCATAGAGATTCAAAAAAGGTCTGGAAAAAAATTACGGACATGAAAAATGGAATTAGATATCCAAGTTATCCAATAAAAATGGGCGACAATGACAAGATTCCGTCAGATATGGAAAAAACAGAAACCTTTGTTAGTATGTTTTCAAATAATAGCAGTGTAGAAGGACTATCATCACACTGTAGAGCCCATAGAGAAAACGCTAAATTAGATTCGTTGTATGCAGATCCAGTTCCACAAAAGGATCATTATATTAACTCACCTATAACACTGACTGAGATTAAAACTGCAATATGCTCATTAAACAACAAAAAATGTTCAGTTGGTCTGGATGTAGTCAGCAATGAAATGTTAAAACACATTCCTGAAAATGGTGTTGCTTTTCTACACAAAATTTTTCAAAAATGCTGGGACAATGGTGTCATTCCACAGCTATGGAAAGATACTATTGTCATACCTATTCTTAAGGCTGGAAAACCTAAAAGTGACAAAAATAGCTATCGCCCCATAGCACTCGGGTAAGCTGTTTGAGAAAATTATCCTAAATCGACTATTACATTACTGTGAAAAGAATAAAATTATACCTGTAAATCAAACTGGTTTTAGGAAAGGAAGATCTGGCGTTGAACATTTAGTTAAACTATCTACAGAAATTAAGCGACAATTTGCTCGTAGAAAGAGCGTATTGGCAACCTTTTTTATGTCAAAAAAGCATATGATCAGGTTTGGCATAGTCGTCTCATGTACAAACTTAAAACAATTGGACTATCTGGAAATATCTACAGATATATCAACAATTTTCTAACAAACAGGTCAATGGTGGCCAGAGTGGGAACAACTTACTCTGCCCCTAGGAGTCTAGACATGGGTATCCCACAAGGCTCAGTGATTGCTCCTATACTTTTCAACATCATGATACATGACCTGCCAAAGGCGTTATCAAGCAAAGTAACTCTCGTCCAATATGTAGATGATATATGTATGTGGATGGACGTAACCTTAAAAAAGTCGACACCACAAAGAGCCCAAAATTACATAAGAAGATTGTACCAGTTTGACCTTGATAACATTGAAAAATACATGTTTCAAAATGGACTATCTTTATCCCCTGAAAAAACTAATATGATTCTATTTAACTCTGGTAGTAATCCAGCAAAATTACCGATCTTAAAACTGCTTGGTGAACCTTTAGAGTATAAACAAAACGTCAAGTTCTTGGATTAATTCTTACATCAAAGCTGACATGGAATATGTATTTTGAGTATATTCTAACAAAGGCAAGACATAGCTTAAATCTTTTAAAGACCATTAGTAGATTACCTTGGGGAATGGACCCTGAAACCTTAGTTCATCTTTCTACAGCACTTGTTAGGTCCAAACTTTCTTATGGACAAGAAATTTTTTTTAGTGCTCCAAAATACCTATTACAAAAATTACAAAGTATTGACTGTAAAGCCTATAAACTAGCTCTTGGCCTTCCGAGTCATGCGTCAAACAAAGAAACATACAGAGCAGCTGGAATTTTACCGCTTGATGATTATCGTGAACTTGCTACTTCAAAATTTGTGTTGAGAGCAAGTATAAGTGACAGTTTCATTGGGGAAGAATTGAAACTAAGAACTGAGTATGATTTTCCTAAAAGGGCAAACAATATATCATCGCTAATGTCAATAGCAACATATACTTCTAATTTAATTGAAAGTTCAGGAATAAGCATCAAAGACATGTCAATAAGACCATCATTCGCGCCTATACCACCATGGGAAACATTAAAACCGTCATATGATATCAGCTATTCTAAATTGAGAAAAGAAGAAAATATAAATGTTATGAATTCAATTGCAAAAACACGTATCTATGAAAAATATCAAAATCATCTTCAGGTTTTTACAGACGGCTCCGTATTTGACAATGATAAGGTTGGTGCGGCCTTTGTCATACCGGCACTGAAAATTGAAAAATGTTTTTACCTCGGCAAAAAACTGTCAATTTTTACAGCCGAATTGACAGCCATCATGCTTGCTTTAGAATTCTTGGCGAACCTTCCAATGACAGTATTTAGAACTGTGATATTGGTGGATTCTAAATCGGTTTTATGTTCACTGAACTCCTTCAGTACCGATACACGGCCTGACCTTATGTACGAAATTCATTATTTATCACATTGCTTGTCGGCTAAAGGCACAGTCATTGAGTTTTGTTGGGTGCCTTCGCACTGTAACATAAATGGAAACGAAATGGCCGACAGAGCTGCTAAAAGAGGCGCAAAAGGTTTAGAGAAGACTGTAGACATGATACTTCCTTTGTCACTCCATGAAAACTACAGGCTGCTAGAAACAACAGCATGGAAAAAAATTAGCAGACGTTCCGATGAAAAGACTCCAACACAAAATACAGCTGCAGTTCCGTTGGAAATTGTATCAAGAAAGTTGTCAAAAGCACCGTTATATTATTCTAGACTTGTAACTTCCCTTTTTTTCCGCCTAAAAATGAACGCTTTAAAAACAAAATTCTCCAAAAATGTATATTGCCTGTGTGGTGCACAAATCACACTTAATCACATTTTGTTCCATTGTAAAAGTCTCCGAGGTTTTCTACCTGATTCAGTCACAGCAAAGAATGTTTCGGAAGAAAACATAGAAGATTTATTATATGATACAAAGGTTTTACTACAAATTGCTGAATCCCTAATTCACACACCCATCAGGTCATTCCTGTAGATTTTTTTTTTTCTTCCAATGTAGATTAGTGGTGAGGGACACATCCACCCACCCACGTTTCTGTATTTTGCATTTTGTTTGTTATATGTATCTTTAACATTACCTCTTTACTGTTAATGCAGTGTTCACAGTTTTACATTACCTCACACATTTACACTCTCACACACTCACAGACAGAATGCACTCACTCACGGACACTTTGGTCTAATATCACTTATGGTGAAAAGACGTAAAAACAAAGAACGAACGAACGAACACACACACACAGACAAGCAAGCGTGCGCGCGCGCACACACACACACACACACACACACACATACGCGCGCGCGCGCGCGCGCACGCACACACACACATGCCCGAACGCACACGCACGCACGCACACACGCACACACACATGCACCAGTATTCGTCCGTTTATGTATATGTTTTATACGTCTTTATCTACATGTATTTATGTGTCTTTCATTTGATGTCATCACTTTTAAACACGTGTTCGTCCGTTTACGTCATTATTTATACGTATTAATTTGTCTTTCATTTGATGTCATCAGTCCCGAAGACGGCCTATGACCAAAACATTGACGATTTCTGTTATTTTATTTTTTTTTTTTTCCATTGTAAATATCCTGAACATCCGCAAAATAGTTTGTATTAAATGTCACCGTTGTTTTTGTTTTTGTTTTTGGTTGGGTTTTTTTTTTTTTTTTTTTTTCTGAAGGAAAGCATTCGGATCACACCAATGATCACAGTAACTTTTGTCTCTCATGTATCCAAACTAACGTACACTGAGGAACCCAACTGTTAGGGATTTAGGTACTTTCCCATAATCCTAGGTGGTTCCAAGCAGACGGTATCCAAGAGAAGGACTAGGACTATTGTGGAAAGCCTCGGTGGTGACAACGGACCAGTCAGAAAAGCTTTACAGGGCTTGAGAGGAGAGGTCAGACAGGATGAGATTAACGTCTAGTCAGCCGTTGGCTCTTACGGACACTTAGATGAACGGATGTTCGGTGCCGTGATTGAAAAGTAAACGAAAAGACAAGGTCTAAAAGAAAAGGATTGAACAAAAAAAACACAGAATGGTAAAATAAAGGAGGAAAAAAAGGGAGACAAAGGTTCAAAAAGATGGAAAAGAAAGTGAAAATGAGAGGAGAAATATGGACGAAAACAGCAGCTTTCAACGGTTGACCTTTTCCTTTAGGCAGCTATAAACAAACAAGCTCAAGATAAACGAAACCTTAGTGACGAAAACATGAAAACTTTAAGAGAAAATACATTCTAAAAAAGAAATAAAATAATAAAAAAAACCCGCAGAAATAATGTCAGATCAGCTGAAACCTCCAACTGCCACCTCCTCCGAAAAGATGCAATTTGAAAACAAACACTTCAAAAAAGAGAGCACCCAAACTTATCCCAGCCTGATTAAACAAGTATATTTAGGTAGAATAAATAAGCGGCTCACAATCGCGGGCAAATAATTTTCTTTTTTTTTCTGCTAAAAACTGACTTACAAATACGTGTTTTTAAAAAGGGCGGATAAAAGATTAATTTTAAACAACAAAAAGCAAACTATGTATGTTTTAAAAGGGCGGATCAAACATTAGTTTTAAAGAACCAAAAACAAACAAACAAACAAACAAAAGAGTGTGAAAATGAGAGTGTTGAAAGCGAATATTAAACCCTACACTAACAATCCAAGGGGAGAATGGAGTTATGATCCGCATGGCGCCAAGCACACGATCAATGCGGGAACTTCTTATCTGAAGATTGGCTGTACAGTTCTCCCTGGGGCTTTCGTCCTAAAGACACCCTATAGATTAAACTGAACTCTGTGATGCGACTTCCAAAGACACCATAGAGATTATATTGATTTTTTTTTTATCTTACTCCAAAAGACACCCTATAGATTATACTGAACTCTGTGATGTGACTCTCAAAGACACCCTATAGATTATACTGAACTCTGTGATGTGACTCTCAAAGACACCATACAGACTAAACTGAACTTTGTGATGTGACTCTCAAAGACACCATATAGATTATACTGAACTCTAAGATGTGACTCTCAAAGACACTATATAGATTATACTGAACTCTAAGATGTGACGCTCAAACACACCATCTAGATTATACTGAACTCTATGATGTGACGCTCAAACACACCATCTAGATTATACTGAACTCTATGATGTGATGCTCAAACACACCATCTAGATTATACTGAACTCTATGATGTGACGCTCAAACACACCATACAGATTATACTGAACTCTATGATGTGACGCTCAAACACACCATATAGATTATACTGAACTCTATGATGTGACGCTCAAACACACCATATAGATTATACTGAACTCTATGATGTGACGCTCAAACACACCATATAGATTATACTGAACTCTATGATGTGACGCTCAAACACACCATATAGATTATTCTTGAGCTCTGTCATGTGACTCCCACAGACACCATATAGATTATACTGAACTCTGTGATGTAAACAGAATCATTCGATGATCCCGTCTATTACTGACTTTCGACTCCCGGGTGAGGCTCATTGGCGCACCTGGTTGTTGTTGGTAGGTGACTCACGTAGCTGTGTTCTCCCTTTCATGGTATCTAACAGAGACATGGCACCTTTATCTCTGTGGTGCTCTCTCCTGCATGGAATCTAACAGAGACATGGCACCTACATCTCTGTGGTGCTCTCTCCTGCATGGAATCTAACAGAGACATGGCACCTGCATCTCTGTGGTGCTCTCTCCTGCATGGTATCTAACAGAGACATAGCACCTACATCTCTGTGCTTGTATCACCACCATGGGGAAAAAAATAAAAGCTAACGGTCGAATAACACAGACAGTGAATGGCAGAAAAGCAAAACAGGAACAAAAGAGCAAGGAGAAAGAAGTGTGTGTGTGTGTGTGTGTGTGTGTGTGTGTGTGTGTGTGTGCGTGCGTGCGTGCGTGCGTGCGTGCGTGCGTGCGTGCGTGTGTGTGTGTGTGTGTGTGTGTGCGTGCGTGCGTGCGTGCGTGCGTGTGTGTGTGTGTGTGCGCGCACACACACACACACAAACACACACACACACACACACACTTGAAACGGCAAGCAGACAGACCAAGACAGACATGAAATAAAACCCTATTTAAGCGAGTTACGTTTCTTGGTGTCTTACGTTTGTTGTTATCGATGTCGTTGTTTGGTTGGTTGGTTGGCTGGTTGGTTGATTGGTTGGTTGGTTAGTTGGTTGGTTGGTTGGTGGGTTGGTTGGTTGATTGGTTGGTTGGTTTTTTTTTTTTCGTGACACAACTCTCAAATACAGATTATAAACGCTCTCACCTGCTTCACAAAACTGGTCCTGTTGCAGAAAATCGCTTCCAACAACTTCCTTGTGTCTATATAGCTGTGTTGTCGCTGTGGCTGTGATGGACGTGGTAGTGGTGGTGGTGGTCGTGTAGTGGTGGTGGTGAAGATGGTGTGGTGATGGTGGTGGTGGTGGTGGTGCTGAGGTGGTGGTGGTGGTGGTGGAGGTGATGGCG
>CM065715.1:12487957-12490457 GCA_033310375.1 Conus canariensis
ATAAGGGAACCATCGTAACCCCTTTTGAAGGCAGATATATTTGTATTGCCTGCTCCGAGGCCTTTCGTCCGCTGGGTCGTAACTCATCAGGGAGACACGGCTGGTTGTGTCTGCGCTCCTGGCGTCAAATAGAGACACACCACAGTTCACAATACTGTAGTGTTCTCACCACCAAGGGTGCAAAAAAGAATCCAATAGCACCCCCAAAGCAGCCAGTGAACGGTAGTAAATAAAACCAAACGAAAGTGTGGGGAGAAAAAAGTTGCTGAAAAACTAAAGACATTATACAAATAGTATAAAATGTAGGGGACAATCTTTGAGCCTACGCTTGAGGATCCACCCAAAGATGCAAGGGAGATCAAAAGACAAACACACAGACGGACAGAAACAAATACAAATAACCTCAATTTAATCGAAACAAAATTGGAAATGAAATGAGGCAGGGAACAGTAAACAATAAACAGTAAACAAGCGGGGTAACTTTTGCTCCCATAAGAAAACCTAACACAGAGTAACTTTTATTCAAGACTGGCACGGCCTTTTATACTTGAATAAAGGACTGGCACAGCCTTTTATATTTGAATAAAGTCTGACTTTATTCAAGTATAAAAGGCCGTGCCAGTCTTGAATAAAAGTTACTCTGTGTTAGGTTTTCTTATGGGAGCAAAAGTTACCCCACTTGTTTACTGTTTATTGCCTACTACTTTACCTAGTTCTGTATTTCTGATTGTATCTGCTACATTTTCCCTATAACTAGTCTGCCACGTTCTGCAACAATTGTTTCTTCTCTTTAATGTTGCATTGTATCATCCTGCAAAGCCTGTCTGCAACTTGACATCCAGGAACGTTTTAAAATGCGTTTCCGTGTATCCGATTCTATGTCTGGATGCATTTTTCAGTATAACAAGCGTTTCCCAATATGTCTGAGAACTCTTTGCTGCTTTCCTCTCATTTTTAGATATTTTGAATTGATTTTTTGTATACATTTTTAATGCATGCAGTGTTTCAAGATGTGACCCGAGTTTTCTGTCTGTGTATTTGTCTGGCTCATAACCGGATTAAAAAAAAACTATCACGTGCCTCTTCTTTCCTCTGCAGACATTCTTTGTTATATCGTTTATTTGTGGAACACACTCTATTGTACCCGACTGAACCGTAAATCTCATAAGTTCTCCAAGTCCCCCCCCCCCCCCCCCCCCTAAAAAAAAGTCTCTTTACAGCTGAGTTTGAACGATGTTTTTGTATGATGCCCTTTATAATTACGTGGTTCACCCAGAAAAAGGGCACGACTGTAGCTTCTAGATAAAAGCACCAAAAGCCTAAACAACCTGTCTGGTTGTAGACAAGAATACTGTAAAGCAAGCGCATGAGCACTTTTGTTGGAGAATGCAAATAGACAAGGAATTGAAGTGGCAGCCTCATATTAAAATCGTTGACAAACTGGCTGCAGTCGGTTAAATAAATTTAACCTCGTAATTTTGACACAGACGTTCGAATTTTTCGACTTGTTCCCCAGGCTCACTGTCTTTCTCACATTCATTTTGTATCTGCAGTTTTGCAGCTAGCTGACGAAAAATAATCATAGAATACTTATTTTTCTGTATAGAAGAGTAGCCAAGGTAAGTCTACCAGAGTTTTTATCAATCTCAGTAAAAACATATTTCGTTAAACATATCCCCATTCTAAACACAGCCAAGCTGTATTTACGGTACAAAGTGCACAATAATCTTGCCTACTTTCAAGATGGCTTTGCCTGGGCCTTATGTCAAGACGGCTCGAAGAATAATATTTTAACACGTACTCGGACAGAGATGTTCTAGACTAATTTTTGCCTTCTCAAGAATACCCCCTTGGAACTCTCTTTATTCAGACATAAAACCATGTCATTTTCCGTCCATCTTCAAAATTGCTCTTCAAATGCAATTCAAATACTAGCACAGACTATACTGTTTTAGTAGAAGTACCCCACGAGGTTATCGAACTTTATTGTGACCGTTGGAATCATCAACAATAGTAGACGTGACCGTGAAAATCGCGTTGGTAATGCAAATGAAATATATTAATGTTTTTCATAGTGGGACTACCTGCTCGTCTTCAAATATATTTATTATTTGCTGCTACAGCTATACTTATCATCACCATAAATGTTCTCGTCATCATTATTATCATCATCAAGAACGATGACAACAACGATACCCATTGTGTGGTCACTGCTGATCTTAGTTTGTCACAAATGCACATTTATATCTGCTTTTTTAACTTGCAAAGCTGCGCCCTTTCTTTCGCTTTCATTTACATTTTTTTTTTAATTTTATTTGTATCTTTTTATTGCAATACATTATCCAGCCCCCAGCCCCCAGCCCCATCTCTCCCTCCATGACTCCCACTTCTTTGTCTGTGTGTGACCTTCTGAATATGCCTTATATACATGTTTATGTTCAGACCTATCACGTAGGCCCGAGTGCCTGTCATGTCTGTCAATACGTTTGTGTTCTCTCTC
>CM065715.1:12497957-12532957 GCA_033310375.1 Conus canariensis
TTCTCTCTTTCTCTCTCTCTCTCTCTCTCTCTCTCTCTCTCTCTCTCTCTCTCTCTCTCTCTCTCGTTATGGCAGCCTTCATCGAGGACACCAGGCTGCTCATCTAACGGGAGGCGAACGAGGAAGAAGAAGTTATGGCAGCCTGAGAAATATCTAACTGACATTACAATTCCTAAACTTTGCAAAGTGGTCGTGAGATTTCGAATTGGTATTAGTGATTTGAATGTCCATCAAAGATATACATTAAACTCCAAAAACTGTCCATTCTGTGATCAAATCGAGGACGAAATACAATTTTGATTGTTTGCCTATCCTATAAAGATTTACGAGATAAATACATTTTGCCTCATACTAGAAATGTTCATCAAGTGTCATTGCTTCTTTTACTGCAAAATGAAAAGAGAATTGTAACTCCCTCTGTGGCTATGTTAATTTTTTAAAGCACTAAAACGAAGAGAGGTATTGTTATCAGTTAACACACAAATGCCAGAATAATTTCAGGTTGAACATTCTGTTATGCAAATATTTTCTTTAATAATTTTCAGTATTTGCGCCGAGCGCGTGCGTGTTCTACTTTTGTTCTTGACCTCATAGCAGATAGGTTGGTAGCCTTTGCAATTAAATTATTTGAGTCTGAGTTCGAGTTTCTCTCTCTCTCTCTCTCTCTCTCTCTCTCTCTCTCTCTCTCTCTCTCTCTCTCTCTCTCGGAACCCGTGGGGTAAATTGCATGCGTTTCTCAAGCTTTGAGCTCCAATTACGCACTTATAAACATTCTGATTAAGCTACACACAGACAAAAATTATTTTCGCCATTAATTTCGACAAAGCTAATGTTTCATCTATCCAGAGATCGGGTGGCAACTCATTTTCTGCAGATTGCAGACCACTCTCAATGTTCTCCACTCCTCTCAAATCTTTTGATAACTATTTAAAGAAACATACCCAGTACTACTTGAAAACGAACAAGTTGATTCATTTTGGATGGTCAGGTTTTGGATAAAAACATTCATGCCACACGAATGCAATCAGCCTAGTTGATGACTGGCTAAATACTATCAGCGACAACAAATATCATGATGTCCTATTCATTGGTTTTAAAAAGCATTTGATGAAATTAACATAAATTTCTTTCCAGGAAATTGGAAATACCTCCACAAGTACTCTTAAACCTTTCCAGTCATGTCTACCAAACAAGGAACAATGTGTAACGATAAGTATACCTGTCTCCACATTTACAATTTTTACTAGGGCGTCCCACAAGTCTCCTCGTTAGGTTCCTCACTCTTCATATTTTACAGAAACGATATATCTTTCCCTATCAAATCGACACGTGAATGACTCTACACTTTACACAAATCATCATGACATTACTGTTCTGGCAAAACCTTCGCGAGAATCTGAAAATGGACAAAACAAATATCATATCGCTTTACTCTCATGAAAGCATACATATGCTCATAACAACCAGATTAAAAAGAAAAATCTCACAGCAAACCTTCCCCTTCACAACACCATACGAACGAAACTGTTAAACAGGTTTGATATTGTACAATATAGGAATAACCGTTGAGGGCGACAGCAGCTTGCATCATCATGAATGTTTTCGTGGAAGAATTTTCATCATCTCTCCAAAATCAAACACTTCATTGTCCTTCATTCACGCATACTGTTTCTCCAAGTTCATGTTCAATCATACACAGACTACGCGTTTTTATCTTACGGGACTCTCATAGCGTTAACACAATGAAATGGCTGCTGAGCCCACACAAACGAGTGATCGACAGCTGAGAATGACTGTCGTGACGATGGTTGGGGATTAGGGTGGGGGTGCTGGGGAGGGGAGGAATGAAGGAGAGCAAATGGAGTCTACACGATTTCTCTGTAGATTTTGTCGATATATGTTTTCATCACACCCTCTCCTTTCCCCTGCCAAGATGAATTTGTGTTCACTTAGACTTTTTGTGTATTGAACAAACAGTACACGCTAATGGTGATAATGATCATGATACTGACTGAGGCAGATGCACAGTGAAAGGAACTGAGAGAGAGAGAGAGAGAGAGAGAGAGAGAGAGAGAGAGAGAGACAGAGACAGAGACAGAGACAGAGACAGAGAGACAGAGAGTAAAACAGAGGAACACAGAGGGAGTGAAAGAAAAAAACCGAGACAGACAGACATACATATATACAGATACATATACACACAGACAGATAGACCGAGGTCATTTTTTTGGTGGTTACTCGTCTTAAAGTCTGGATCCTATACATGTCTTCAATCTAAGAACATGATATTATTTTGTTAGTTCTTTTTCGATTTCTCTTTTGTGAATATTGCGCTTTTTATTTTGATGACACGAGCAGCATAAAAACAGACACCCCCAAAGTGATATTCTTCTTCTTCCTCGTTCGCCATCCCGTTAGATGAGCAGCCCGGTGTCCTCGATGAAGGCTGCCGTCCGTCGCAGCTCCTCCAGGGTGCCATACAGCTTGGCTTCCACTGCTGTCGGTGTTGGCCAGTACTTTCTCCTGGATGCTGCATACGTCGTACAGTCTTGAAGGATGTGGTCAGTTGTCATTGGTCCCTCACTACAAGGGCACTCTCCACTCTGTCCAATGCCAAATTTTGTGTGCATGTGGTGGAGCAGGCGATTGTGTCCAGTCCTCAGGCGGAAGATCTTGACCTGTTCCCGTCGTCCCAGCAAATGGTATGTGTCTTCTGGGTTGTATTTGGGATGCAGGAGGCGCCATTTTATTCCTTGTTGTGCCTTGATGATTGTCTTAATTTCATCGTATGACACCAGGTTGTTGGCCTGCTCCTTCTGTGCACCATCTTTTGCCAGAATGTCCGCTTTTTCGTTGCCTCTGATGCCACAGTGTGCTGGTACCCATTGTATCACCACTTTCTCCACTCTGGCACTCAGGGCAACA
Source organism: Conus canariensis (assembly GCA_033310375.1). Classification (NCBI taxonomy): domain Eukaryota; kingdom Metazoa; phylum Mollusca; class Gastropoda; order Neogastropoda; family Conidae; genus Conus; species Conus canariensis. Next base: position 12,500,883 of record CM065715.1, read on the forward strand.
AGGGCTGAAGTGATATGGTTCTGTTCTTTGCAGCGGGAGTTCTTGAGGGCTTGGAGCACGGAGAGAGCGTCAGAGAAGACCACCACCTGCCCTGTTGTTCTTTTGGAGTTCTGCAAGACTGTTGTGGCTGCCTCACAGAGGGCTTCTCGCTCAGCTCGGAAGTTGGTGGAGTATTTTCCTGTTGGAATTGCAATTTCTTCATCTCCGTCTTTGTATCGGAGGAAGATTCCAGCTCCACCATCCCTCGTTGCCTCTGTGGCGGAGCCATCTGTGAAGACATGGGTCCAGTCTTCCTGGGGATATTGGTTGCAGATGTACTCCATGGCCAGGGCCTTCCTTTGGGTGTCTGACTGTATTCCTCTCTTCTCCACTCCGGGAATGCTGGTGACGACTGTTGGGAACACCTGCCTCTTCCAAGATGGGTGGGTGACATTTGCCGGGATAGGCTTTGCTTCGTGTTCCATCAAGACTGGGCTTTGTCTTTCAAGGCGTCTTGACTGGCAGATGAAGCTGCCTCTTTTCAACCGGCTCTTGGTGGGTCTGCTCATTCTGTTGTTCATTGGATGGTTTTCAAGGCGTTTGAATTTTGCTGCTTGGATGAGGATCTTTGTGTCCCTTCTGTCCCCCAAATGACTGTAGCCCAGTGGTCTCTTCCATCTTCAGGATTGGGGTGGATCTCATGGCGCCAATTATGACACGCTGAGCTTGGTTCTGTATCTTATTGAGGTGGTTGAGGTTAGACTTTGCAGCTGATGCCCATGCTGACGTCCGTACTCAACTACAGGTCGGACTCTCCCTGTATAGAGTCTCTTCAGGATACGTTCGTCAGCCCCCCAGTTCGTCCCCGCAAGTTTCCTCATGATCGCCAGTCTCAACTTGGCCTTGCTACAGCATCTGGTGATCTGCTGTTTCCAAGTGAGCCTGCGGTCAAAGGTCACTCCCAGGTAGGTAGGTGTGGGTTCCTCTGCAAGCCTTTGGTTGTTCAGTGTCAGCTTCGCCTCTTGCTTCTTGCTGGATAGGCTGAAGACTGTGTAGGTTGTTTTGCTTGAGTTGACAGAGACAAGCCATTCCTTGGTCCAGTCGCTGATCTTGTTGAGCGCAGTCTGGAGGCGTACCTGTGCTGTGGTGGTGTACTCTTCAGAGCACCAAAGCACCAGGTCATCTGCGTAGATCGCTCCTTTGACCCCTTTTGGCAGTTCTCTGACGATGTCATCTATGAAGATGAGGAACAGCGTTGGCGAAAGGACTCCTCCTTGTGGTACTCCCTGTCTCAGCACCTTCTTCTTGCTTTTCTGGTCCTGAATCTTGACTCGGGCTTGGCGATTGTGTAGGTACTGGCTGATCCAGGTGTACATCCCCCCAGACACACCACATCGCCGTAGTTTGAGCCTAAGTCCGTCCTTCCAGACTTTGTCGAACGCCTTCTCCATGTCAATCCAGACAGCAAGCGTGTTCTCTTTTCTTGGAAAGCGTCCTCAATGCTTTGCGTGATGAATGTGATCTGGTCTTCTGTGATCTGTGTTGGCGGAAGCCTGCCTGTTCAGGGCTCAGCAGCTGATGCTCCTCAAGGTGCCAGACAAGCCTTGTGTTGACAAGTCTCTCCATCAGCTTCCCTAAGCAGCTTGTAAGGCTGATGGGTCTGTAGCTGTCAGCCTTCGACTTGTCCTTTCCCTTTTTGTGAATGGGGATCATGTCTGCTTCCCTCAACACTGTGGTACTGATCCTGTCTTCCAGCTGGAGTTAAAGATTTTTAGAAGGACTGCCTTGCTCTTCATCCCAAGATGCAGAATCATTTCATTTGTGATTCCGTCTGGTCCAGGTGACTTCTTCAGGTTGAGGCTCTGCAACGCTTCCTCCAGCTCTTTCTCTGTGAAAGCTGTGGTCATGACTTCCTCTTGGGGCTCTTCCTCATGAAGTTCACCTTGGGACCTGTGCACTGCAGCTCTATGTTCAGGAGGGACTTCCAGATTGCTGATGTTTTCATAGACGTCTATGAAGTGGTCTGCTGCTTTCTTTCCAGAGAGGTAATTTCCATTCTCTTGTATTGTTATAGTGGTGTGACTTGTTGTTTCATTACAGAGGGTTCTAGCCAGTTTCCACAGCTTGCTGCCATCCCTGTCGAGATTTAGGCTTTCAGTTTTCTCTTGCCAGCTTTTTCTTGCAGCTTGTGCGCAGGACAGCTTGTATCTGGCAGTTACTTCCTTCAGCGCTATGTTATTCTCCAGTGATGGCTGCTTTTCTGCTCTGTCTCTGGCTTCCGTAACAGCATCTTCCAGATTCTGGAGTTCCTCCGTCCAGTAGGGCTTGTAGTCTTTACGTGCTCCTCTTGGGATGGATTCTGTAGCAGCTTTCAAGACGGCCTTTGTGAAGTCTCGAACCATCTTGTTTGAGTCCTTCTGCCTGATGTTGATTGGCTTTGTGTGTGTATCTGTGAGGGTCTCGAAGAGAGTCCAGTCCGCCTTTCTGTAATTCCAGCGGGGAAAACACTTTGCTTGTGGACACTGTAAGTTGAGGTTGATAGAGAGTTTGACGGGCTTGTGGTCACTTCCTCCAAGCTGGTTGAGGACTGTTCTTGTGGTCCTGACGAACAGGTCGTTGGTGGCGAACGCTAGATCTGGTGTTGATGTGGTCATCCAGCGTCTAGAGTAAAAGGTGGGTTCATCATCTTCTTGGTTGATGAGATGAAGATGTGTGTCAATCTCCCAATCCTCAACTTCTTCGCCTCTCTTGTCCGTCTCCTCATAGCCCCATCTCTCTGAGTGACTGTTAAAATCACCCACCACCACGCAGTTGTTGTCTGGGATGTTCATGTATGTGAGGGAAAGATCACGATCTTGAGGGCAATAGACATTGTAGATCCTGATGTTGCGTTCCTTAAGGACTATATCAATCCCTTGGATCTCTGCCTGTTGATTGGTGTTGATCTTGAGTTCTTGTGCGGCGATGGAATTCCGCACCAAGATAAGCACCCCTCCTTTGTTTCTTTCCTCACGGTCCAACCTGATGGTCTCGTAACCCCTCACTTGAAAGCGATGGTTTACGGTCAAATGTGTCTCTTGGACACATGCGATATCAATATTTTCTTGATGCATCCTTTCTGCCAAGCCAAGTTTCTTTTTATGTACCCCTTCTGCATTCCACTGGAGAATGTTGAGCATTCTGGGTGGTACTGTTTGCTTGGCATTAGCAGGAGGATGAGGTCTCCTTCTTCGTCGCATTGACATGCAGAATTTCTTTGTCTGACCACCGACCGCTTGGGGTGGGCCCCTTTGAGGCATAGGGCTCGGCTCCCGACCTCCCCGGCGGGTCTCCGAAGGTCGAGCGCCATATCGAAATTCTGTGGACTGCATCATCATGGAAGCGTATATGCTTGGTATCGTGGTTTAAGCTGCGCCAGTGGCCCGATACCTCCGTCTTCAGCTGGAGTTTTCTTTCGGGGTGCCTCACCCTTAGCTCATGGCCCGTGCGTCCTGCCCTGTGAACACAGGGGGATTGTTTCTCGGGGATCCCACCCCGGGGCTAGAGGTTATACCGCGCCTCTTGACCGCATGATGAGCCCGTCATAGGACACATGGGGTATTTCAGTGAGGACAACAGTGCCACCTGTTGACCCACCCCATCCTGGTAGGAACATCGCCAGTTGGTCCGGGACTGCTTATTCTGCCAGGCAAGCCTGACTTATATCGCAGCTAACCCCCATATCTGAGGGCCATTCCCCTATCCGTCACCCGGGGACCCGCCGAGTTGGGGATGGTCGCCCCACTACTGAATTGGAAGCAACCTGGTCCCGGCAAAGTGATATTATACTCATAGAATCTCTCTCTCTCTCTCTCTCTCTCTCTCTCTCTTCTCTCTCTCTCTCTCTCTCTCTCTCTCTCTCTCTCTCTCTCTTGTACCTGACCTCTCATTTTACTTCTTTCTCTGTCTAGCTCCCTCACTCTGTGATTGTCTGTCTGTCTTTCTGTCTGTCTGTCTGTTTTTCTGTCTGTCTGTCTGTCTTTCTTTCTTTCTTTCTTTCTTTCTTTCTGTCTGTCTGTCTGTCTGTCTGTCTGTCTGTCTCTATCTATCTATCTATCTATCTATCTATCTATCTATCTATCTATCTATCTATCTATCTATCTATCTATCTATCTCAGTAATTCTGATACTCACATCTAGACTTTCCATTCGTACGGGATTAGAATGATTAGTTCTGTGGACAGGCCTTCGATGTACGTAGGATTTTAAGCTTTGTAAGACTTTGTCGCTTTGCTTTTTCCGTAACTTGAAGCCACGTGTGTGTGTGTGTGTGTGTGTGTGTGTGTGTGTGTGTGTGTGTGTGTGTGTGTGTGTGTGTGTGTGTGTGTGTGTGTGTGTGCGAGCGCGCGCGCGCGCGCGCGCATGCGTGCGTGCGTGCGTGCGTGCTTGCGTGAGTGCGTGTGTGTGTGTGTGTGTGTGTGTGTGTGTGTGTGTGTGTGTGTGTGTGTGTATAAGAGAGAGAGAGAGAGAGTGAGAGAGAGAGAGAGAGGGGAGAGAGAGAGAGAGAGAGAGAGAGAGAGAGAGAGAGAGAGAGAGAGAAAGCCGTCGTCGACTCTGCTGAAATTCGCTTTTCTGTTGTTGTTGTTTTTTCTGTTCTGGTTTTTTTGTTTGTTTGTTTGGTTGTTGTTTTTTTTTCGTGTTTTTGTTTTCATTTTTACTGAAAGTTTCAAGCCGTTTCTCAGTTTATATGTATAACAAAAGGTTCGTATCATATATTTTAGTGTGTGTGTGTGTGTGTGTGTGTGTGTGTGTGTGTGTGTGTGTGTGTGTGTGTGTGTGTGTGTGTGTGTAAGGTGGGGGCGATATTAAGGAGACACTGGCTCTGTTTATAGTTGATGCTGCAGCGCAACTTTTAGCAGACAGCCCGTGGTTCTGAACAATTTGCCTTTTCGATTGTTGAGTACATGCACACTTTGATATTTGGAAACAGTCGTGAAAATTCCTGGCGCAGCACTTCGATGTCGTAAGGACTGATACTCTGTGAGAACGTCTAAATAAAACATTGTCCGGAATGTCACAGTTGCGACGAGGACTGAAAACGGACATTTTGAAATGTCAAAGATGAAAGAAACCTGTGTAATTCCGATTGAAAAGTTTGATAAGGCACGTGATCCATCAGCTGGCGTCGCTGATACCTCGCTATTCAGCTGCAATTGGCGCAATTCCAGATTCACAATGTGGGTTCTAAATCTGCATTGTGCAGGAATAGAAACAAACAATATCTCAACATGTTTATGGAGGAGCAACTATTACAAGCACGCAGTAACTGCATTAGATATTGGCGTGGGATGGGGAGGGGGGGGGGTGGATGGGGGGGGGGGCAAGTAAACAAACGTTCGAGAGACAGTAGTTTCAGAGAGAAGAGAAACAACAGCACAGAACATCACAAAACTGAGACAGCAAGCGGTACATTGTAATTCTGGTGATAGCGTAGACGAGAACATTCGAGACCAAGCTATCAACAATCGTAGAAACATGCGTCGGAAAGGAATATAATATGGGGGGAAAGGTACACCTGACCTTGCAGACAGTTCAAGATATTGCAAGAGCTCCTAAGACAGAAGAGATACAGGAAACGATGTCGATGAAGATTGCCACCGCGGCTCTGTCTAAGGAACTAAACCGTGTCGTCAGTTCAGTCCGGCCAGAGGAGGAGAAGGATCAGCATGGAGTGGCCGAGGAGAACGATCAGTACCAGTAGGTGGCTAAGGAGAACGATCAGTAGTAGTAGGCGGCCAAGGCGAAATTGAGTGGCATTAGGCGGCCAAGGATAACGATCAGTATCAGCAGGCGTCCGAGGAGAAAAATCAATACCAATAGGCAGTCAATCAGAAAGATAAGTAATGACAAAGATCATTAGCAGTAGTTTTCCAAGGAGAAAGACCAATGACAGCAGGCAGCCAAGGAGAAAGATCAGTAGCAGTAGGAGGCCAAGGAGAAAGATTAGTAGCAGTAGACTTCCAAGGAGAAAGATCTGTAACAGTAGGAGGCCAAGGAGAAAGATTATCAGCAGTAGACGGCCAAGGAGACAGATCACCATCACTAGTTTGCCAAGAAGAAAGATCAGTTGCAGGAGGCGGCCAAAGAGAAAGATTAGTAGCAGTAGATTGCCCAGCAGAAAGATCATTAGCAGTAGGAGGCCAAGGAGAAAGATTAGTAGCAGTAGATCGCCAAGGAGAAAGCTTAGTATCAGTAGAATGCCAAGGAGAAAGATCTGTAACAGTAGGCGGCCAAGGAGAAAGATCAGTAGCGGTAGATTGCCAAGGAGAAAGATCAGTAGCGGTAGATTGCCAAGGAGAAAGATCAGCAGCAGTAGATTGCCAAGGAGAAAGATCAGTAGCGGTAGATTGCCAAGGAGAAAGATTAGTAGCAGTAGGTGGCCAAGGTGAAAGATCAGTAACAGTAGACGACGAAGGGCAATTATCAGCGGCAACAGTCCGGTCAAAAAGCCAAAACCAACGTTCAGAGCAGGCAAACGATGGAAATGTCCTTAGCAAACCAACAAAATAACCGGGCAGATGGAATGAGCATTTCAATTAACATTTCACCAGCATACTTATCACCAGTCCACCACCTACTCTGGAAGAAAAACATTACCTGCACCTGGGATCAACCACTAAGGTAGAAATCATTCACGTAATAAAGAAAACGAAGAATGAGAAACCACGGGGCATATATAACGTCCATTCACTGAAAGCGAACAAAAAAGCCATAGCAGACTTAAATCATAGATCTCTTCCAAAAATCCTTGGAGAAAGAGCAGGTGCAACAAGACAAGAGGAAAGACTGTAGTAACATTGTCATTAAGATCCCCCAAGAAAGGAGACCTCAGTGACTGGAAGATCTGGTGAGAAATACAGCCACTCTCCCTGCTCAACAAGATGTTCACAAGGATCATCCTGGAGATCATCCGTGTAGTACTACACAAAAAGGTATGGGAAGAGCAAGTGGAATATTGTGTTGGGAGCTGAAGATCATACCCAGATCAGATTAACACATTGTATATCATCATCGAGCAATCCACACGGCGGCAGTCTCTCCAATGCATTGGATCCATTGACTTCAAGAGAGCCTTCAACATTGTTCATTGAGTTGTGCCATGGAAAACAACAAGAAAGTTTGGTGTACCTGTGAAGCTTGTTCAGATCACACAGTAACTCTATAAAAACACGACTGGCCATGTCATTCACAACTACAGTGTGTTACAGCCTTCTAGCATTGTCACACTGTGCATAAATGCATGCCTGCACTCAGCCCAGCATTCACTCCGTGCACACGCAATCTCTCCAAACAACCAGAAGGCGCACTACAATAACTCTTCTTCTCCCCCTCCTCTCCGGGAATAATTTACTAGACAATAATCAACTTCAAACTTTTCAATCTTATGTTCCTCCACTCCAGTGGAGGTACAGACATTCCACAGATCCACTAGCTGGGACCAAATTTCATCTCATTATACATAGCAATACATACATATATCGTTTAATGGTTTCTCCTTCTCACTGGAGATACAATATTTATATTTTCAAGAAAGAATAAAAAAGATGGCTTAAAATATAGGTATATCAAGTGAGTTCCAATCTAATGGGGGACAATTAAAAGTCATTATGGGTCAACATGACAAATGCTTTGTTTTCTCACGACTGGTGCAGTCGTTGTCTTCTACAGCTCGATTCTCCAACCCTGGAGACGATTAGGTGCTGCCGCAGCACTGTAGCCCAAATATTTGTTCGACTGCCTCAGTCGCCTAACTGGTGCTGCCACAGCACTGGGAAGGGCTGAAACACGAATGAAGTCCGTGTAAGTAATCTATTTCAAAATCTGAATAATGATAAATTCTTTTCCCTTTTTCCCTTTTCTTAACTCTCTCTTTTCTTCTCTCCCCATCTGTCTATACCTCACCTGGTAATGGTGAATTGAAGGTGGAACTCGTTCTTCAGACAACCTGTCCGGTCAGTGTCCCCAAGCCATCTCCTTCCTATTCCTTATTTTTCCCTCCTGCGCTCTTTTTGAGTACACGTTCAGTGAGTACTCGCCTAACTCTACGCATTACCAGCCCATGGTTGCTGACCAATGGACAACGTCCGTCCATTCAACCAATGATCGCCCTACGTCTATAGCCACCAGCGACACCGATCACACTGGTCAGGCCATACAAACTATTGTTTCTTTTACCTTTTCTTTTCCCCACCTAGGGAAATGCTTTATAACAAATAAGGGCGTATGCGACGGAACGTCACATGTCGCCATGTGAGGCTACATCACATGACAAGCATTAATACAAGAGTCCGACAAGGATGTTTGCTGCCACCCCTAATTGTATCTCTGATGATTATATTGAGTCATGAATATGTAAATGAACCAACCCTATGGAAACCAATGGACACTAACACCGAAACTGGCAGACCTTGACCTTGCAGAAGACATCAGCCTGCTACCACATTCCACCCAGTACATATAAGAGAAGACAGAAAATCTCCAAGCAATAACGATGAACCAATTCATAATGGTGAACAAGCGGTTAAAAGAGGTTAGCAAGCTCACCTATTTTTGAAGTCAGAAAAAAAAGACATAAAGGCCAGGCTTACCAAGGCAAAACACGTGTTTATTGTCCTCATAATCATTTGGAGGAACGGCAATATCTGTCTCTCCATAATACATGCATTACAGCAGACGAGAACCACTAGCACTGGGTGCACGTCTTCTAAATGCATAACTGAAATCCAACAAGGCATCCCTTACATTTAAAATCATGACAATTGTAGCTCGTTATAAAATCTTCATTTCACAAAACTATAAAGCAATTTTGGATGCCAAAAATTCCACCTACACTATTTTTGCATTGATTAATGAAGAACGAGCATAGCTTCTTATGGAACATATTTCCTGAACTCACTGCCAAGAACAGTCATTCACCAAAAGTTTGCAAGAAACCTTACATGTACGTCTTGTCTCATGTTAATTCAGTTTCAAACACACACACACACACACACACACACACACACACACACACACACACACACACACACACACGTACGCACGCACGCACGCACGCACGCACGCACGCACGTACGCAAGCACACACGCACCCACGCACGCACGCACGCACGCACGCACACACACAAAATTAATCCTACATTTTGTAACCTTTTCTCTCAGACGCAATTTGAGTAAACCAACTGACGCCACAACGATTAACACCTCTCTCTCTCTCTCTCTCTCTCTCTCTCTCTCTCTCTCTCTCTCTCTCAGACGCAATTTGACTACACCAACTGAAGCCATTCTGTTTAATACCTCTCTCTCCCTCTCTCTCTCTCTCTCTCGCGCGCGCGCGCGAGACAAGATGGCGACCAGGTGACAGGGTGAGTGAAGAGCTGCGCAGACTTTCAGCAAATTATGTAGTGAAAAGTGCCCGTTAGTAAGAAGAGAGTGTACGAAAAGTGACATAACGATTTGTAGCACCCAGAAGTGCCGTCATGACTGATACTCAGGCGTGGAGAGTCCGCATAGGACATTTTTTCGGACTCCACATGAAAACGAAATGTGCGTCGAGTGAGAAGAAAATGGCGGCAGGGGTGAAGGAAGTGATGATGTGTTACTTCGGACTTTGGATTTCCGCAATGTGTTTAGTGAGCGCTGTGGACACAACACAAGTGGCTTTTGGACCCCATGCGCTAAACAGAAATATGCAAGATTGGAAGACACCCGGAGTTGCTCGAAAGGGGATAACTTTGAGCACTAGTGGACACGAAAACGGAACTTTGTTCGGAACTTTGTTCGAGACAGGGAAAGTACCACAAACAAGGTCAGTAAGGAACAGTGTATCGATAAACTGGACAATGTCAATGAACATGCCAATACAAACAAGCAGAATCGATAAACTGGACAATGTCAATGAACATGCCAGTACAAACAAGCAGAATCGTGATGTCTCCAAGACATGAGACGGGCATATTTCCCAAACACCCTCCGAGGAGAGGTACGAGTGAAACTTCCTCATGGACTCAAGTCAGTTCTGACTATCTGAGGACGAAATTAATTCTCGCAAATGACGTAGAGATGAATCCCGGCCCTAACCAAGAAACAGAAGAAGTTATAGCGAAAGTCATTGGAAAAGCAGAAGAAACGATGACGAAAAAATTCGAAGCCATAGAAGGACAAATGAATAAAGTATTACGTACACTCAGTGGGTTATCGAACTCCATGGCATCACAGGCGGATACACTCAAATCTCACACTACAAGCATGCAAAGGATTGAAGCAAAGGTAGAGGGGATTGAGGTGAAACAAGCCGAACTGTCGGGGAGAATGCATGCTCTCACAGAGATAGTGCAAGAAACAAGAAAATTCACCCAAAGAAATCAGGCAGAAATACAAGAAATGAGCAGAGCCCAACAAGCCACTGACTACAAAGTTGAAGACCTGGAGACCGAGATTGATCGACTAGAAATGTTTTCCAGACGCAATAACGCGAGATTTCTGGGTCTCGACGAAATGCCGGAGGAGGAAGGACGAGAGGATTGCGCAGGGAGAATAATCCGGATCCTAACCCATTACATACCTGACACGGAATGGGGAGAATACACCATAGAAAGGGCCCATAGGATCGGTCGCAGAGACCCAGCAAGGAGATACCCCAGGCCGGTCATAGTAAAATTCCAACGAGAGACAGATCTAAAAAAGATAATTATGAACAAGGACGCCAGGGACAGCATGCGTAGTGATGGAATAAGAATCGCACAGGACCTGACAAGAAGACAGACGGCGGCATTACGGGGAATTAGAGAACAAGGGAAAATTGGATTTTTTGTGGGAGGAAGACTGGTAGTGAGAGAACCTGATACCCACCCACACTCCAGGCACCCTAGCTACCCCAGCAACTACGGCTACCCACGAGGAAGGGACACCGGTGGAAGATGGAGGCGACAACAAATGCCAGAAGGAGTGGAGAGTGAAAGAGACGGAACGGAAGGATGCATAATGAACGCAAGAGGAGCGAATGCGAGTGATAGAGGAGAAAATGCGAGTGGCAGGCCAGGGGTGATATCAGGTGAGGATGAAGAGAGAACAGGGGTAGATTGAGAGAAATGATCAGAGCGAGGGGAATAAAAGAGGTAGATGGAAGAGATATATTGGGGAAAGTAGCAAGAGGGACAGACAGAGATCCCCAACACGAGTACCCAGAACAAGGAGTGAAAGCAGGAAGGAGAGGTGAAATGAATGACAGATATAGATTTCCATATCACCCCCCTCCCATGTTCAAGAGACAAGGAATGAACAGAGAGAGTGGAAGAAGGGATGAGAGAGAAGAGGGAGAGAACGGAAAGGTAAGAACAAGAATGAATGCATATGACAGTATGAATGGAGAAACAGAAGTGAATGAAAGAAGGAATACATATAATGATACGGATGGCTATCAGGAAGAGACAAGCAGAAAAGTAGTATGGACAGGAAGTATGGATGAAGAGGATGAGGGAGAGAACAGTTGGAATGATGACTATGAGTGGAAAGCTAATGAAAGCGAATGTGATGTGCATGAAGGAGAAGAAAGTGGGGGTGAGAAAGGGAATGAGAATGAGGGAGAAGAGAACAGATATGGAGAAAGTGAGGAAGAGGATGAAGGTGAAGAAGCAAGATTGAGGAATGATGAAAAACAAAATGAGATGAATATGAATGGAATGAGTGGTGTGGTGGATAATTCGATGATGGTTGGATCGATGATGGTTGAAAGTGGCAGGATGCAAAAATATGAATCAACAGGGGAAAAAATGTGAAGGAATGACAGAAGGAATGAACGAAAAAATGAAAAACGAAGGACTGAAAAAAGATTTAAATGAGGACACTACCAAAGTCAAGGGAACAGAAAAAGGGGTGGGAGGTCAAACAACACTGATGAGGGAAAGCCCGTACGGGCAGAGGGAGAACCCGGAAACAATGAACATGAATAATCCGGAGGGTTACACCCCACGAGCCGACCAATGGGAAAACATAACAGCAGGGAATGCATTAGCACCACAAGGTCATGACCCCAGATGGAGACAGACCATTGGCGCGCACACGCGCGCACGCACATACACGAAGACCAGAGGCAAGGTTAAATGACGACATAGGGGATGCGAGTAGAAAACAGCCAATGAACGCGCACGAAAAAAGCTGTATCAGTCAAGATAGCCTATACGTAACACGCGACACACCCAAAACAGGGAACTCAGAAATAATCCGAGACAAAGAGGAAGAAACCAAAACAAACGGAATTAGCGTAGAAATCGCACCGAGAGAAGAGGTTAGCATGACAACGGTGGATAAAAAAGACGAAGAATTAATGTCCGACGAAGATTACATCGATACTCGCGATTCGCTATCAGATATAGAGCAAGTCAATGAGGCAGAGAAGAGCCAGGTCGAAGAAACCATTGTAACTGAAAACAAGGCCGAGAAAAGAGCGAGCATAACTGCTAAGGGCCCTCAACTAACTTTGACAAAGATGTTAAGTATGAGACCACAACCGAGGAAAGCAAAACCCCCAGCCAAACGCACCACGAGACAATGTAGTGGACGAACAGAACCACCACAAAAGAAAAAATGAGGAAGAGGCCAAAGCCCATTACAAAATAAGAGATCAGAACAGGAAAATAAAGAGAAACAAGAAGAAACAAGACAGAAAAATCAAAAGAAACAATCACAAACAGGAAAACATAGAAAAAAGTATATAGGAAAAGAAAAAACAAAAACAAAAGAAACCAAATTGTCCCTCTTAATCTGGAACATAGAAGGCCTAGTAAATAAACTTAATGATTCAGATTTCATTGATTATGTTACATCTTTCGACATATGCTGCTTAAACGAAACCTTCACTCTTTACTCTTTTGATTTTGATATTTTCTTCAAAGACTTTGTATGTTTCCATAGCCCCGCAACTAAATTAACACAAATGGGTAGACCATCGGGGGGAATGATAACACTAGTAAAGAAAACATTAGAGCAATGGACACAAGGCATAGAAACAAATATAAAGAATATAACATGTGTTAAAATAGCCAAAGAGGCTATGAATACGGATAATGATGTCTTATTTTTCGGGTTATACAATCACCCAACAGACAGTAATTTTTATAAAGATAAAGAGTACAAAAATACTATTGAGATGTTAGAACAATTCATATTAAAGATGTCAGATGAAGGTCAAGACTATTTATATATCATAGGAGGTGATATGAATGCTAGAATAGGAGAGTGGGGTTTAAACGTAGAAGATGATGATGGTAGCGGAGAAGATGTAGATAATGAATGCGTAAGACAAACATTAGATACACATGTAAATGGTTTTGGCAAAAAGCTGATAGAATTTTGCACAGTAATCAATCTACTGCATCTAAATGGACTATGTATGAAAGATTTTGACAAAGGCTATACTTTCTATGCGGATAGAGGGAACAGTACTATAGACTTTTACTTATGTTCTCCTGAGTTACTCGAAAATGTGAAGGCTTGTGATAAATAGAAAGAATTGAGTCCAATCATATGCCAGTGAACTTGGTAATCGAAAGTGGAGAAATAAGTAAACAAGAAGAGGTACAGAAAAAAATAATGTAAACAAATTTCAATGGGACAGTAGTAAAAAAATGGAATTTGTAGAATATATGAATTCAGAGAATGCTGAATAATATATTACAAGAAATAGAAGAAGAAATAGAAGAAAATATGGAAGATATAGATACAAGTACAAAGAAATTGTCTAATCTATTACTTACAGCAGGGAATTGCATGTATAAAATGATAGGCATAGGGGGACCAAACAAAACATCACAAAAATGGTTTGATGAGGAATGCAAGAATTGCAAAAAAGAGGCCAGACAAGCATTAACTAGATGCAATATTATAAATAGGAAAAACAGTCCACAAGAATATGGAAGAAGGTGGATGGCGTATAAAGAAAAGAGAACAAATTATCAAGAAACTATTAGAAAAAAGAAAAAAGAATATAGGGACAGAATATATGAAAATCTAATACTACATCAGAGAGACAGCCAGAAATGTTGGAATTCAGTACAAAATTTCAGACAAAGAAGAAGAGCACTTCCACCTATTACTATACAACAATGGGAGGAATATTTTAAAAATATTCTAAATCCACAAACTGATAACGACCAAGCGGAGGAAGAATCACAACAGGATAGACAGCACATGGTTATAATATGCACATAGAAGAGTTAGATGGCGAAATAACTGAGGAAGAAACTAAACTAGCCATACAAAAATTGAAATCAGGTAAGGCAGCAGGGCTAGATGAGCTACCAGCTGAAATATTTAAAACACTCATAGATAAAATTACTCCCCTCCTAACAAAGATATTTAACAAATTATATGAAGGTGGAAAATTTCTGAATGAATGGTCTAGATCTATAATTATACCATTACATAAAAAAGGAAATAGGAAAAACCCAGGAAACTACAGAGGTATATCTCTGATATGTATTATAAGTAAAATATTTACATCGATTTTAAACAGACGCTTATATGATTGGGCCGAAGAAAATGGTAAAATAAGTGAAGAACAAGCAGGTTTTAGGAGAGGATGTGCAACTACCGACTATATATATACATTGATGTCAATTATAAACAGATGCCTATATGGTAGAAGAAGAAGCAAATTCTATGTAGCTTTCATTGATTATCAAAAAGCCTTCGATACTGTAAGAAGAGAGAAACTATGGAAAGTGCTACAAAACATTGGTATTTCAACAAAAATGCTAGAAATGTTAAAAGGTATATACAACCAAGTACAGGCATGCGTAAGAAGCGGGGCCAATCTCTCGGAATTCTTCAACTGCCCACTAGGGGTGAAGCAGGGATGTCTGTTGTCCCCCCTAATTTTTTCATTGTTAATAGCAGAGGTAGCAGAGAGAGTGACCCAGAAAGGCAGACACAGAGTTCAATTATACCAAGATGGCAAGGAAATTTTTTTGCTCCTATTTGCAGATGATATAGCGTTAATATCGTCAACACCAGTTGGCCTACAAAATCAAATAACGAATCTACAGCAAGCATCAGATAACCTAGGGCTCACAGTAAATCTGCAAAAAACAAAAGTGATGGTATTCAGGAAGGGAGGGTATTTGGGGAAAAACGAAAAATGGAATTACAAAGGGGAAAGAATAGATACTGTAAACAGTTATAAATATTTAGGCTTCACCCTAACGACAAAATTATCCATGGACATAGCATTGGCGGAGTATGCAGGGAGGGCGAAAAGAAAAATAATAGAATTAAGAAAAACCATGTAGAGTCTAGGATATATGGATACAACGGTCTATTTTAAGCTATTTGACTCACAGATCAAACCACTACTTTTATATGCTGCAGAAATTTGGGGACTCACAAGATATGGAGTGATAGAGAACATACATACATTTGCTTGCAAATATTAGGAATATATAAAAAGATACCAAACACACCCTTATATGGCGAATTAGGTAGGTATCCACTATTTATTGATACAACAACAAGGGCTATAAGATATTGGTTTAAGTTATTAAGAATGACACCAGACAGAATACCAAAACAAGCGTATAATAAAGAACTGACAGAAGATGAAAGAACGCCAAATTGGGCCAGGAAAGGAAAACATAGTCTAGACATATACGGCTTCTCAGATGTTTGGATAAGCAATGGAATGGTGAACGAAAACATTTTTATTAAACAACTCAAACAAAGAATGATCGATGGTTATAGACAAGACTGGCATAGTACAATCGAAAATAGCGAGAGGTATATAAGCTACAGGACATTCAAAACAACACACCAGCTAGAACAGTATGTCGAAGACATAACAATTTCGAAGTTTAAAGAGCACTAGTTAAATTTAGACTCGGCATAAGCGAAATAAATATAAATAAGAAATATAAAGATAAGACAGCAGAAACAACATGCCCCTTTTGTCCTAACGAAGAAACCGAACTACATTTCTTAATAAGATGTCCCAAATATAAGCAACCAAGGGAGAAGTATCTACAGAAACATTTTAAGAACCTACCTAACAAAACTCTACAAGGAATACTGCAACAAACTAAGACAGAAATTATCAGAGACGTTGCCATGTACATCTATTACGCAATGCGCATTAGGGAAGACTTATTAAGTAATAAATAAAATATGGACGCAATTCTAAAAGAAAGCTGTTCAGAAGTAGAGTTCTCATTAATTAGTAAGTAGAAATGCTTAATATAAAGTTGTTACACAAACTAATACAAACTAAAGCACAAGAAGATACAATCAAAACATTATTATAGGTAACAGTATAGTAAGATATGTATATAGGTAATAGCATAGCAGATATGTAAACACACAACCCAAAGCCAAGACAACAACCAGAAGATGTGAAGGCCAATTCGACTAAGCGGGCACCCCCTTTTCTTTTCTTTTCTTATCAAGAGAAAGAGCTAGTATCTCTAAATAACATTTATCACCCCGCAATCCGGTAACAAAATATGAATGCACATACGATACAGGATAGACAGACATATATACAGGGACATAGTAAATCAGGATAGACTCAGAGTTGATCACACCCAAGAGCATAGGCCAGAGTAATTGAAATATACTGGCTCAGGTTTATAGACCAAGGGAAGCAAATTTTGTGTCCGACTTTGATCTTGATGTTGATTTCGATTTTGATATTGATTTTGATTGATGTTTGATGTTCGATGTTCTAATTCCTGGTATGTTTTTTTTGTTGTTGTTTTTTTTTTCTTATTTCTTGATTTTTGACCTATGGGTACGAAGGAAAGAGAGGAGTATTAATTTAAAGTGCTTTGACAGAAAGCATGTATGACGTTGAAACCTATCTTTTGTTTTTGAGCATTGACTTTTGATTATTGATTTTAGACTGTTGACTAGAATTTCTATCAAATATTGTTCGAATAACTATCGATGGCTAACTACCGACTGAACTATTGATTATGGATTATTGACTACTGATTATTGATTATCGGTTATATTGTAGATATGTATATATGTCCCATCTTGTCTTTTAACTCCATTTACGTATGGGCTTGTGGCCTCGTAAATAAACATCGTGTGATCGTGTGATCTCTCTCTCACAATGATATGGTGTCGCTGCCTTGCTGCCACACACAAAAGATGAAATTCAAACTGCGCTAACTCTGTTTCATTTGAGAGCAACAGAGCTTTTTTTGTTCCAGATCTGCCTTTCTGGACGAATGACAAATTCAAAATGCGTGGCTTGTTTCATTGAGAGAACGAAAATCTACGATTCAAAAAGGCATCCTTTACAATGAAAATATATGCAAACATAATCAACACGCTAGCTTCTTGTTCATGAAACTCCAATAATGAAATCAACCTCTTAGATGTCCTTTACCTCCACCCGTACCATCTTCATTCCTTGATCAGAAATTACAAGCAAATTCAGAACAATCATTATATCCCTAGACTTCAGTCGATGGATTTCTCTTCAACAAACTCTGCGTACGCCTTTTCACGGAGATGGGAAATGTGTGTGTGTGTGTGTGTGTGTGTGTGTGTGTGTGTTGTGTGTGCGTGTGTGTGTGTGTGTGTGTGTGTGTGTGTGTGTGTGTGTGTGTGTGTGTGTGTACTGAGAAACTGTCGTAATTAAAATATTTTTTGTACCTCTCTGTCGCTAGTGAATAAAAGCTTGGATCAGAAAGTTCATTGTGCCTCTTCTTCAGAACTGAGGGAGACTCAAGCTCGAAACGTCTGCTGTCGCTCTTCTGTAGTATTAAGGAAGAGCTACGCGTCCGTTGTAGCTCTTGTTTTGTACTGAGGATCTACGCTTCTAGCGTATATTTTAGCGGCTGTTCAGTACTCAAGAAAGCTGTGCCTGTATGCTCGTAATGTCTAATTATGCTTCGTCTAGCACTGAAGAAAAGCTATGCCCCTAATGTGTATTGTATCTCTTGTTAACACAGTAGAATAGCTAAGCTCCTAACGTGTATTGTAACTCTCATTTAGCATTGAAAAAGAGCAACCACGTAATGTCTGTTGTAGCTGTTGGTAGAAAGAAACTCGTGGAGAGCGTGGCAGCAGAGAGTCCTCAGAAGAGAAGCCCCCTTCAAGCAAGTGTTTCGGCCCTTATCTCCTGACACTCTAGGGGGGTTGGGCCACACCCGGTTCATGACTCCGGATGTCCCTCTGCTGCCCCTTTTTTTTCCCATCTTGGGACGAGCCATGGCTGGGATTCGAACCCATGACCCTCTGGACATGCTCATTTTCCACTTAATGACTCGCGCTTTAACCACTGAGCCACAGGGACACCTGATATTTGTAGGGAAATTAAGCCTTATGAAGTTCACTTTTGTTCCTCCTTGACCAGATCCAGCTTGAACACCTCTCTGCCGCTTCTGCCATTGCTTTCAGGGCTCTGGTTTTTTCCTTCCCTGCAACTGAGAGCTGTTTCATGAGGCTGTATGCAGACGTTCCTACAAACCCCCTAGCTCCAATTTCTGCAGTGAGGACTTTGACCTGATAGCCTTCTCTCCTCAGGCTGTTTGCCAGATCAGCATACTTTTCAGTCTTGTAGATTTGAGCTGCCTCCATTCTGTTCTCATATGGCACCGTGAGCTCGATCATGATCAGCTGCTTGGTTGACTTAGAGTGGACTACTATGTCTGGTCTCATGCCACTCTTGCTGATGATCTCTGGGTGACTCTTCCATTCTGGGAGGTCTGCAGTGCACTCCCAGTCATCTGCCCCGTCCAGCAGACTCTGCCTGCATGTTTCGAGTGGCACTGTTGTTCTTGGCCATGATTTGCTGCTTCCTGCCGTGAAGAATGTTGCGGGTGCTTTTGGAGTCCTGATTTTCCCTTTTGTGGTGTTGGTACTAGCCCAGACTACTTGTACAATTTCTTTGAGCACTTGGTTGTGCCTCCATGTGTACCTTCCTTGAGCCAGGGCTACTTTACATGAGCTTAGGACATGCTCCACTGTTTGTTTTTCATGGCAGAGGGGGCATGCAGGATCGTCTGTTTTCCCCCACTTCACCAGGTTTGCATTTGAGGGCAGAAGGTCATATGCAGATCTGAGAATGAAGCTGATCCTGAGAGGGGCCATGTGCCAAATGTCATTCCAAGTGAGACTTCTTTGGAGTGCATTCTCCCACGTTGTCCATTGCCCTTGCTGGCTCTGCTGGACTGCTTTTTGGAGTCTTTTTTGGTCTTCTTCTTTTCTCATCTCCTGAATCATCATGTCTCTTTTGGCTTTTCCTTTGGCCTTTGACCACCATTCAGTTTTGGTCACCCCCAGTCCCTGTCTGTTGGTCTGTGTGTGTCCTGTTATTTCTCTGATCTTGAGACTTTCTTTTGCAGAATCCATCGCCTCTTGAACTTTCCATTTTCTGCCTGTCTTCAGCTGGGGCTTAATTGCTTCTACCACCTTGTCTCCTGAGTCCTCCAGCATGCTTTGAAGTCTGATCTTCCCTGCTTTGTATTCCTCCAGGATGGATTTCAGTGGTAGTTTCAGCTTTGCTTGGCGACAGTACAGCGCTATGTCAGTCAGACAGGGTGGGACACCAAGCCATTTCCTTGTGAACTTGTTGATTTTGGCTTCCATTGCCTCCACTATGCTGGTGCAGATGTCGTATATCATCAGAGGCCATAGCAGCTTTGGTATCAGCATGAACTGCAGACACCAGACCTTGTATTTGCCAGGGAGCCCACACTGGTCAATGGTCTCCAAGCCTTCCTCCGCCAACTGCTTGGTTTCTTTTGCTCTTTGTGTGTCTTTCAGCGTATCATCATACCATCTTCCAAGGCTCTTGACTGGTTCTTCTGTGACTGTTGGAATGGCCTGGTTGGCAACACTGAAGACCACAGATCCGGCCACTTTTCCTTTCCTCAGTGAGAGACTCCGTGATTTCTTTGGCTTGAACTTCATTCTGGATGAGGCAACTATGTCGTCCAGCCTCTCCAGCACATGACGTGTCTCGTCTTCTCTGGATGAAATCACTGTAGTGTCATCCATGAAGGCCTTGAGAGGAGGCATCTTGTATCCATCGCCAAGGTCTGTTTGTCTCGCGTTGTTTGTTGCTGCTTTCTAGATGAGTTCCATTGCCAGCACGAACAGTATTGGGGAAATTGCACAGCCCATTGCAATACCCACTTCCAAGTTGATCCAGTCTGTTGTGTACTCCTTGGTAGAGAACCGCATTGAGAAGCCATTGAAGTACTTCTTGAGCATGTCGCGGATGTTCTTTGGCACATGGTACATCTCGAGAGCCAACTGTATCATCTCATGGGGCACAGATCCATATGCGTTTGCCAGATCAAGCCACACTACGTCCAGGTCTCTCTTTTCTGTTTTTGCTTTTTGGATTGCGTCCCAGATCATTGTGGCGTGTTCTACACAGCCCGCCACGCCTGGGATGCCACCTTTCTGGACTGACACATCCAAGTACTTGTTTTCCATCAGGTACTTGGTCAGCCTTGCTGCCATGACAGAGAAGAAGATTTTCCCTTCGACGTTCAGTAGTGATATTGGCCTGAACTGGCTAATGTCACTTGAGTTTTGCTCTTTGGGGATGTACACACCATCTGCCGTCATCCACTGGCCGCTGATCTTCTGGTTTCTCCAAGCCGATCGCAGCAGCCTGTGGAGCCACTCCAGCACCTTGGGACATTTCTTGTAAAGCTGGTAAGGTATTCCGTTTGGCCCTGGTGATGATTTGGCTCTGGCTTTGTCGACCACCTTCTTGATTTCCGCCAACGTTGGAGGCTTGCCATTGAACTGTTCCTCAGGGTTGGTTGGCCACACCAGACCTTGAATGTCGAGTGGTGCTTTGCTCTGTGGGTCAGAGTATGTTTTCCTCAGATGCTGCTCAAGAACTCCTTTGTCCACACTTAGGGTCCCAGATTTTGGCTGCTCAAACAGTGTTCTGGCAAACTGGAAGGGGTCTCTGAAGAAGCGCTCTTGTGTCTTCTTCTTTTTGCTCTTCCTCTTCCTCGCAGATTCCGCTTTGCTGAGGGCACTGTGTTTTTCTTTCAGGTCTTTCCACAGTTTTTCCAAGCCTTGTTTTTCAGCTGGCAGTGCGGTCTTCATTTGCATCTTGAGGTTTTTCTTTTGGACCCTGATCTTGTCCATCTTTTCTTGGCGTCTGGATTTCTTTGGAGGTGTTTTCTCTTTGGGTAGTTTTGCTCCATAGGCGTCTCTACATGTGGCATACACAATGTCCCCATATGTGGCTAGTTTGTGTTCCAGGGTGCTTTTCCCTATCAGTGCATCGAGTCTTTGGACGATTTTTGCATCCAGTTTCTCCCAATCTTCAGTTTCGTTTGCTCGTGGCAGGTTGAGTTTCAGGCGCCTGGCATCGAGGGCCTGTGCAAATTCCTCATCCGAACCAACAGCGTGGATGTCCTTGGCACTGTGGTTTAAATCCTGGCCTTGGTCTTCCGACGTCTTATCTGCTGATGCAGTGTTGTTTAATACTGAAGAAGAACAACTTTCAAAACGTGTTTCGTAAGCTTACTAAACAAAAGCTCCGCTCAAAACAGTTTATTTTTCATAACTCTTCTTAAAAAGTGAAGAGAGAGCTTTGCTCCAAATCGCCTTTTTTTTAGCTCTTTTTCAGTATTGAAGAAGAACTAGGCCATAACACGTCGACCGTATGGCCTCTCACAAAGGTTCTTCTGCTCCCCACTCCATCAGCGAGGTCAGTGGTTTGGATCGTCAGATCTTGCAGTCACAACAATCTTCTGTTCCTTCAGTGTTCGTGCAGCACTGTCATTTCACCAAGCCAAGGGATCTCGTAAAATCTTATTAGATATTTTGCTTTTAATTTAGATCATGTTTCCACTACTATTCCCTTTGTTTCCGGGATGTCAGCTGCTGTTCTTTTTACAACAGACAGACCTTTTGGCTTTTGGGTACAGTCTTATTCTTTGATCTACATAAAAGGTCATGGGTTTCATCTCCACATAATACAGGCTACAACAGATTTTTCTGTTTTGAATCAGCTACTGCGCATTCTCCAGCCCCCTTCATGTCTTGGATGAAATGTTTTAACCGAAATCCCGTTTTAAGGAAACAAAACAAAATGAACAGAGCATCATGCTGAAAAGACATTTTCTGAGGGCATTCATGTCGCATACGTTGATATAAAGTTTGTTATGTGGACACGTTAAAAAGGAAGATAAAATGGGTTTTGGAAAAAAGGTGAAGGAGAAAAGAATAAATGTGTGCAAGGATAGATTACTCTGAATGCTATAATGATATTTGCCATGCTGAATGTTTCTTTGAATAGCTGAATGCCATTGTACATTTGCAGCAAAGGGTAAATGTATAAAGATATTTGGTCTGTTTGTTTTAGATGACATTTTGCCTTCTTTTAATTTAAAAAGCAATAAGAATGTTACAAATAAAAGAGATTTACGGACTTTGAAAATGCCGTGACATTTCCTCTTTGGACTAAACCGACGCAGAGACTCTAACTCTATCAAACTCTTTTGGATGAGATGTTCTGTGTGTAAAATCATGCATTAAAGGAGATCTTGCATGTGTTTTCAATTCCTTGCAAATTTCTGGAAGAACAGACGCAAACAATCAGATAGCAACAAACAAACAAACAAACAATATCTAGCTCACTTTTTACTCTCTTCCCATCCCTCCCCAGCCCCCGTCTCCCGTCCTCCTTTCTCATCCTACGCTTACTCTGTTTCAGAATTGTTCTCACTTTTCTCATTTTTATTTCTTCATTGTCATTTTCATGGTGTCTGCAGTCTAGCGAGTTTTGTTTTGTTCATTCTTATAATCCGTTGTTTGAGCCGTCTTAAAAAAGACGGTTTTTTTTGTTGTTTTTTTAAATCACGGTTTTGTTTTGCGCCGTGCATTAAATACATGCTAGTTCGCACATTGGTTTTGTGCGTTTATTTGTATTTTGGCTGGTGATAGTATTAACATACAATTAATTCGCAAAGACAAAGATAATTTGAATACTACTGTGGGTAAAGTGCTCCTTAAGATCATGAGATCGCAACGAACAGGATAGTACAAAATAGAAGAAGAAGAAGAAGAAGAAGAAGAAGAAGAAGAAGAAGAAGAAGAAGAAGACGAAGAAGAAGAAAAACAACAACAACAACAGAAAGTAGAAGAAGAAGAAGAGGGAGGAGGAGGAGGAGGAGAAGGAGGAGTTGCAGGAGGAGGTGGAGGAGGAGAAGGAGGAGGAGAAGAAGGAGGAGGAGGGAAAAAAGAAAAAGGAGAAGAGGGCCAAGGTACTCAAGCAGGTAATCATAGCCAACACAATAGGTTCGGACTGCAGCCTACATTTTTTCAGAGACATGGGTCAAGAAGACCTTAACCCTTTCCAGATATATAGTTTTATATTAACTGGTTCCAGACAATACTCAATTTGTTTGTTTGTTTGTACTTCCGTACTAGAACTGCGGTAACCTCTCTCTCTCTCTCTCCTCTCTCTCTCTCTCTCTCTCTCTCTCTCTCCTCTCTCTCTCTCTCTCTCCTCTCTCTCTCTCTCTCTGCAAAACAGCCTGTCTAGACAACGACCGTAAACAATATGCGTCTGAAATGAAGATTGCCCCAAAGTGACAGACACGTGCGGCCAAATGCATTTTGCTGTGGCTCACAACAGAACGCTGATATGAACGACAAGCACCTTGTAAATGACATGATGAAATACGAAGGGAACGTAATATTTATGAGAAAAAGTCCGCAAAGCGTGACAGAGAGAGAGAGAGAGAGAGAGAGAGAGAGGGGGGGGGGGGGGAGAGAGAGAGAGAGAGAGAGAGAGAGAGAGAGAGAGAGAAGAGAGAGAAGACAGGGAACAGAGAGAGCAGAACTCTATCATTCAATCAAGGTAGCATTGAACAGACATCATTTACAAGGTTTCAAAAATGAAAGGAACAATTTGTTTGTGTCTTAAGCTCATCCATTACAATGAAACAAAATATTTTGTGCATGCAAAAGCCAAGTAATTTCCTCTCTTGCTTTTGTACTTCTCTCTTCTTCTCTCTTCCTCTCTTCTCTTTCTCTCTCTCTCCTCTCTCTCTCTCTCTCTCGAACCCGGCCTCATTTTTTCCTGTCTTCTTCTGTCTGTCTTCTGTCTCGTCTCTCTCTCTCCTCTCTCTCTCTCCTCTCTCTCTCTCTCTCTCCTTACTCTTATTCTGTAAATAAATAGTCTATCAATGTCACTCAAATTTTGATCTCTGCGTGTCTGATTCTCATCCTCTCTCCTCTCTTGGATAATAATAAATGTTTTGCAAATGGCAACTGATTTGCGTTTGTATGATGCCTCCCCGGGGATAGTAAAGTAAAATGAAGACATATATACTCTGTAATAAACAAACAGCATTTAACACACACACACACACACACACACACACACACACACACACACACACACACACACACACAATATTTTTTTTTTTCTGTCCTGCTCTGCTCTTAGAATAAAATTCATTCATTCTAAAGATAACACTGAACCATGTGATTTCAGACTAATTGTCTTACTATCGACAAGGAATGAGAAAACACTTTTGAATTCAGCCACGTATATTTATTAAGCAAATAAGAGAATTCGCACAGTTATGTCTTGATGTACTCTGCCTTTTGTAGCATATCTACATTTTTTCATGGTTTCATTTTCTTACGTATTAGGAATGTTGTATGATGCATGTATGAAACCCCCTTCAGTATGGGGCTGTGGCCTTGAACTGAATAAAACATTCGCATTCGCATTTGCATTCGCATTCTCTCTCTCTCTCTCTCTCTCTCTCTCTCTCTCTCTCTCTCTCTCTCTCTCTCTCTCTCTCTCTCTCTCTCTCTCTCCACGTTTTATATACTTTCTGCTTTCATGCTTTTCTTCTTCTCAAACTTCATCTCTCTGTGTCTCTCTGTCTCTATCTCTGTCTCTATCTCTGTCTCTCTCTCTCTGTCTCTCTGTTTCTCTGTCGCTCTGTCTCTTTGTCTCTCTATCCCTGTCTCTGTCCCTGTTTATGTCTGTCTGTCTGTCTGTCTGTCTGTCTGTCTGTCTTCTCTGTCTCTCTCTCTCTCTCTCTCTCTCTCTCTCTCTCTCTCTCTCTCTCTCTCTGTCTGTGTGTCTCCAGAACAGCCTGTCTATGCAACGACCGGAAACAAGGTGCGTCTGACATGAAGATTACCCGAGGTGACAGACACATGGGGCCAAATGCATTACGCCATGGCACTCTATGAAAAGCTGATCTTAACTAAAAAAAATACTTTGCAGAAACTGGAAGCCTAAATAGAAACAAAATCAGATGACCTTCGTGAAGAAAACAACCAAGGGAGAGACAGAGAGAGAGAGAGAAGAGAGAGAGAGAGAGAGAGAGAGAGAGAGAGAGAGAGAGAGAGAAATCCAATTTTGCCAGTGCGTCTCAGTGAAAGGCTGGCCTTAGCTTTGAACCAACCAGCAGCAACAATTCTGCACCACCCTTGGAAGCATGCATCAGGTTCATTCAGGATGCGGGCATGCACAAGCCTTTTCCACAATTGCTGCTTGGCAGATGTCATTGTGTGACCACCAGACGTGACACAGCACAGCCTCCATGAGGGGCTTTGCCATGTGTGTAACAGCCCATATTTCATGACTGCAGAGCCTATCGGCATAAGCCGCCACCATCAAGATACTACTGCATACATCACACAACCTCACTTGTTGTTGTTCTGCTGACAGGTGAAATCAATATAACATTAGACACAGCCAGTCTTTCCGCTATGTAGAATCTCCTGTGTTGCAGTCTTTCACGCAGTCAAGTGGACTTTACCTGTGGTCAATGGGCGTTTCGTCATTGTCACCGGTTGTTTCCCAACAGTCAGCCAAAATGTGGACAAGAGAAATATGCACCCGAAGATGCCAGTGGAATCCACTGGCTTCAAATGCTGACCTAGCCACCTGGGAGCAGTCCTGCGCTGACCTTGGAAGCCTACGCTGTGTTCACATAGGATGCAGGCATGCACTGGCCATTCCATTAAGACGTCAAGGGACATAACTGCTCTCTGGCAGACGCCATTGTGTGACCACCAGAGCAACAACGGAACTTCTATGGAGGCGCCTCGATTGGTGTACCAGCCCGTATTTGATGAGTGCAGACCACACCAATGTAGGAAGCCACCATCAGGAAACTGCTGCATGCATCCTGCAGCCCCACGTGTTGGTGTTCTGCTAACAGGTGAACTCAGTACAACACCAGACACAAACTTTGCCACAAGGTCTTACGTGCCCTCTGAAGGGGATCCCGGGTTGCAATCTTTCCTGCACTCAGTAGGACTTTCCCTGTGGTCAGTAGGTCTTTCCTTGCCATCATTGGGCCTTTCCCCAGAGTCGGCCAAACGGCAGACAAGAAAACAATATGCCTCCAAAATTGCCATTTGGAGCCTGAAAGGAGCCAGCCTCAACTCCCAAACCATCCAGCCAAGAACAATCCTACACCAGCCTTGGAAGTCTGCATTGTATTAAAAAAAAAGCTGTACACACATGTGATGATTCTGTTAATACGTCAATAGACGTAACTGCTTCTTGATTTTGTGGGATTTTTTTTTTTTTTTTTGCTTTGTTTCCATTTATTTTATCACAGGGAATGAATGATAGAAGGACTGGATTCAGTAGGGGGACGGGGGAGACAGAATATGAACGGGGGTGTCTTCCATTAGACTGGCACGCCATTGTCTACTCCTCTATGGAGAGTTGAGTGAAAAGGATGGAATGTGAATTAATATAAATGCGAGTTTTGGGATGGTTTTGTTTGTTCGTTTGTTTTGGCTCTGTTCTTCAATAATACAAGCAAATATATATGAGACTTCGGTTTAAAGTGTGATCTGAAAGATATAGGAATACGGGTTGAGACCTCGGTTTTAGATTTAATCTAAAGAACTTATACGAAAGTTGAGACCTTGGCTTAAAATCTATTGCTAGGATGAGAGTTGAGATTTTGGTTTTAAGTCTGATCTGTAGTGCTTAGAAGGGAGTGGTATAAGATGTCGGATTAAAGCATAATCTGAAAGACTTGGCGAAGAGGGGGGGGGGGGAGACCTTGGTTAAAAGTGTTATCAGAAGGACCTGGAGGGGGGCTGAGCCTATAACTTAAAGCATAATCTAAAGAATTTAGAGGGGTCTAAGAACACGATATAGAGCCTGTTCTAAAGGACCTGATGGGGGTGAAGACTTCGGGCTAGGAAATGGGAGGAGTTAAGACTTTGGATTAGTGTGTATTCTGAAGGACCTGGAGGGGAATGGGTTAGGGTTTCGGGTAACGTCTCTCTTAAAGAACTTAGAACGGGCTTTGTGACCTTGGTTTAAAATCTAATCTGAAGGAGTCGAAAGGGGGAGGGGGGGGGCGGTTGAGATAAAAAAAAAATGTAATTTGAAGGACTTAGAGGATAGGGAGGGGGAGTTTCAGTTTCACTTTCATCAAGGAGGCGTCACTGTGTGGACTAGTCTATATACGCTACTCAACATCCGCTAAGTTTTGAGACCACACTTCGCATGATTTAAAAGGGGAGTTGATACTTCGGTTCATAATCTGATATGAAGAATTACAGGGGAGAGGGGGGAGGAGACCTCGATTTAAAGTCTGATCTTAGGGACTTAAAGGGGGAAGGGGTGAGAGCTTGGATTAAAGTTTAATCTGAAGAGCTTAGAAGGGATTAGAGTGCGTATTACAGTGTAATCTGAAAGTGGGGGGGGGGGGGGGGGGGGGGGAGAAGGTGGAGACCTAGGCTTAAAGTGTACTGTGCGGAACCAGGACGGGGTAGATACATCAGTGTAAAGTGTAATCTGAAGAACTTGAGGGGGGGGGGGGGGGGGAGACTGAGTAAAGTGAAGAACTATATCAACGGACTAAGAGAGAGAGGAGACTTCAGTTGAAAGCCAACTCTGTAGGACTTGGAGGGGTGTAAGAATGTGGTTTAAAGTATAATCTGCAATGATTGATTGGAGAGGGGGTGGTGGACAAACTTCGGTTTAAAGTGTAACCCGGAGGACGTAGAGGATGGCTGAGAGTGAGACCTCCATTTTAAGTCTGATCTGAAGATCTCAGAAAGGAGGGGGGGGGGGGGGGGGGGGGGCTGACACCTTACTTTGAAGTCTGATCTTAGGGACTTAAAAGGGAGTAAAGACCTCGGTTTTAAGTCTAGGTTCGGGGGCTTGAGGGGAGAGATGGGGATCGAAAGCTCAGTTTAAAGTGTAATCTGAAGGATTTGGAAAGAGTGAAAACTTTGGTTTAAAGTTTTACTCAGCAGACCTGAAAGGGAAGGGTGGTTCAGACCACAGTTTAAAGTCTCCTATCAAAGATTTGGAGGGGATCTGAGACCTTATTTTAATGCCTAATCTGACAGACCAGAAGGGGGTTGATACCACGGTTCAAAATCTAATCTGAAGGATCTGGATGGGAATATGAAGAGTTGGGACTCCCGTTTGAAATCTGAAATGAAGGATTTGAACGGGTATGAGACCTCGGCTTAATGGTTGATATAAAGGATGAAGAGGGGTTGATACCCCAATTTAAAATTTAATCTGAAGGATTTGGACGGGGGCGGGGTGGGGGGGTGGAGGCGGAATTGAGACCCCATTTCAAAGTCTGGCATGAAGGATTTGGAGGGGTGATGCTTTTTTTCTGTTTCATCTTCAGTACCAACTCAATGACAGTGCACCCACCCCGCCCATTCCGACACCCCATCAACAGTTACAGCCCGGCCAGTCCTTCCGCAGCCCTGGCACCGGCAATCCACCGGGTGCAGTCAATATCCAGTTGTCAAGAGGCAACCCACCGGAGGAGACACTGCACTGCTGCCGAGTCACTTTGGTGGTGTTCTGTGGCGCCTGTTCTGATCCAACATACGCTAGACACCACCTACTAAGCCCGGAGGGGGTGATACTTTATTTAAAATATAATATGATGGACGTTCAGGGATACAAATTGAGATCCTGGATTAAAATCTAATCTGGAGGACTGGAGAGGGGGGGGGGGGGGGGATGTTGACAGTGAAGAGAAATTATCCTTCAACCTCACTGTCTCAAGAGGGAACCTAAAGATCATGCGAACAATACATTATCTACCTATCCATGCAGATTTGCTATCAGGTGTGCATTGCTCTTTATTTTACACACACACTCACCCATACTCGCGCGCGCACACGTACGCACACACACACACACACACACACACACACACACACACACACACACACACACATAAACACATCACACACACACACACACAACACACATACACACACACACATACACACACACACACACACACACACACAACACACACACACACAACAACACATCACTCACGCACTCACTACACACTCACACACACATGCCACGCATTCCGTAAGCATGAACACATGCAAACAAAAACACATACACATGCGCGCATGTTTGAACATGCACACGCCCTCACACACACACACACACACACACACACACACACACACACACACACAACACACACACACACACGCACACACACACACACACACACACACACACACACACACATACACACACACACACACAGTGCACAGAGAGAGAGAGAGAGAGAGGAGAGAGAGAGAGAGAGAGAGAGAGGCAATTACAATACACACGCAGACATGCGTCTTTAGAAGTAAAAGACTTTTAAACATTCTTTTTCCTTTTTGAAAAGAATTTGATATTTGTGAGTGTTTTTTACCTAATTTAAAAGGTCATTTTGTAAAGGAAATCCTTCCTTTGGTTTTATGAAAAGCAAACTAACTTTTAGACAAGAATTTGACGTGGGAGTAGTGACGTCGGCTTTGCTTGTTGTTGTTGTTGTTAGAAAGTTGAAATGTCTAGTGTCACCAATCACTTCTTTCTGGAGCAAGCTTCTCTTCTTATTTCAATCGATTCCTCCCCCCCTCCCCCCACCCCTACCCTTCTCTCTCTCTCTCCCAGCCAGCCTCCATCCTTGAAGCTTCTTTCACCGACATTCCCATCCTGATCTGCTTTCTGTTTGCACACACTAGCTGCAGATTAGTTGCAGACTGGCAGATGGCGTGAAGCAGCCCAATTTCATGAACGAGGTTGGCGGTGGGAGAGGATGATAGTGGGGGGGCGAGAGATGTTGACTTCTCGCAGCCATTGGAAAAACAGCGCTGCTGACCGCTGAAACGCAGCTGCAAGAACCCGAGTTTCTAAAGCTCGTAAGAAGGTACACACAGAAATACGATCAGAAATATGTACACTGAGAGAGAGGAGAGAGAGAGAGAGAGAGTTGTGTGTGTGTGTGTGTGTGTGTGTGTGTAGTGTGGTGTGTGTGTTGTGTGTGTTTAAAGAGTAAAGAGACAGAGACAGAGAGACAGACAACAGATAGAACAGACAGGAAGAGAGAATTCATACCGTTATGGATAAAACTTTTGTGGTATGAAGCCAAAAAGAACATTTAAGTTTCAAAACGGAGTGACTGAGAGCGGAAAATGAAGCAAAATGTAGAAAGGGGGGGTGGGGGTGGGGGGGTTAGTTACCGCCAAGGACACAGACAAACA
The DNA here is from genome assembly GCA_033310375.1 of Conus canariensis. Taxonomy (NCBI): domain Eukaryota; kingdom Metazoa; phylum Mollusca; class Gastropoda; order Neogastropoda; family Conidae; genus Conus; species Conus canariensis. The sequence goes on from CM065715.1 coordinate 12,531,411, forward strand.
GAGTGTCTAGTCCTGTACGCCGTTTGTCTGTGTCCTTGGCGGTAACTAGCCCCCTATCTTTCTACATTTTGCTCCAAAAAGAAAAGTTGATTTACTCTGTGGGAAACTTAATCTTGAAAACTGTTCCTAGTTTCTAGCAAGTTCTTTGCGGGCTTAATCACTATTCATACCATAGCAGTATACTTCGGCACAGAACACAAGGCGTGCAGACATACAGGGCAATGAGCTACTGCAAATTAACAGTGGAAAAAGCAGCAGTTAAGGGTAAAAGCTCTCAGTGCTTACTGTCAGTTTAAACTGCTTTTGTCTCCATCTTAACAATGTCACTGTTAGTTATTCTGAAGGAAAGCGAAAGACTGATAGCAACTAACACATTAACTTTGTCTTCCAGTTAGCCAGACCAAGATGTCTTGAGGAACCAACTGTTCGGAATTTAGTGATTTCCTCTTAATCTTAGGTAGTTCCATGCAGACGGTTTCAAATGAGTGTAATAGGACTATAATGGAAAGCCCCGCTGGCGAGAATGGCTCAGTCAGAAAAGCTTCCAAGGGTTTGAGAGGAGAGGTCAGGTAGGGGGAGAATAAAGTCCGGTCAGCCGCAGGCTCTTCCTTATACTCAGACTTAGGAATGATCAGTATTGTTATAGAAAAATTAAACCAAAAAAAATACATAGACAGAAATAAAAGGAATGAATCAAAAGAAAGAATGGGAGAAAAAGGGAGGGAAGGAAGGAAGAGAAGGGTAAAAAAAAATGGAAAAGAAAACGAACATTTCCAAAAAAAAAAGTCGAAGATGAAAGAAAACACGTTTTCACTGGTTGGCCTTTTTCCTCAGGCAATTGTAAACAAAGTAAGGGCAAACAAAGGCTCTTCGGTGATGGACACAGCGCAGTTTTAAGGAAAAATGCGAACTAGATTAAAAACCCCAGACATAATGGATCAGGTGAAACTTCCATACACCACACTGAGAAAAAAAGAAGTTTAGAACAAATACCTAAAAACAAAACACCCATATTGATGACAGCCTGATAAAGGAAACATTAGGTGTAAAGGGGAATAAATAACTCACAAGCGTAGGCGAACAATTACTTCCTTCTGCGTGTGACTGCCTAACGTACACTTGTTTTTAAGACGAGGTGATCAAGTATTTTTTTTACATACACAAGAAGAGGGGTGAAATTAGGGCAATAAAACGTGAATATTAAGTCATGAACAATCAAGTAGGATATCTCGCTCCCACGAGGAAATAAATACATGCCCATAACTCCGAACGAATGCTGCTTTTGACACCGAATCTCCTAGCAGATACAACAGCACAGAGCACACAGAACAAACAAGGACACATTCCCCAAGTAAGTAATATACAAATGGGGCATCTTGGAGTATTGATCTGGATGCAACCTAGCCTCTTAAAGTGAGGAAAGCTCACGGCTGATGCGGGGGGGGGGGGGGGGGGGGGGGGCGGCTTCTCTGAATATCAGCTGTCAAACTCTCTGTATTGTTTCTTCCTGCTGACTGCATGATGATTTCACTTAACTTGTCGATGTG
>CM065715.1:12545457-12547957 GCA_033310375.1 Conus canariensis
GGTACGAATTGCGTTTAAAATGCCTTCATATAAGAGAAAATTGGTGTTAATACCTTGCTATTTTTGCAAGAATTCTTAGTATGTCATCCAATTGCCATTTTCATTCAACAGTTGTTTCACAAAGAAAATACCATAATCACTCCATTCTTGTACAAAAATAACCCTTCTGTCCCTCAAAATATTGATATTGTAATGAATACCTTCAACCATAAAATCATGCACAGAGATGGGGCAGCATCTGGAACATAATTACTTATAGTGCTTCATAACATCTTTCCAGAATGGGTTATTAATGACATTCATAACAACATTTGAAAATTCTGCTCCAAGATTACCTATAATGCCCAGGTCAGGGTACATATTAATAGTAAACTCCCTCCAATCAGACTCACACATTAGTCTTCTCAACCAACTTATTTTCATAGCAGAGATAAAATTTCTAACATTCAACATTCTGAGTCCCCCCCCCCCCCCCCCCCTCGCAGTACTGTTTTTTAACAACAGATTTTGTTATTTTGCTTCTCTTACCATTCCATAAAAATGTGTACAATTCCTTTTCTAATGCATCAATGAAATTCTCTGGAGGGTCTGGTAAATTAATTAATAGATGGACAATTTTACTAAACACCAAAGTTTTAATCACTATAATTTTACCAAAAGGGGTAATATTTCTTTTCCTCCAAAGAGCGAGAACCCTTCTTATCTCAAAAAGGTTTTCTTCATAATTAATTCGTACAATGGTATCAATGTTAGTGGAAAATTTAATGCCAAGAATTTTGAAAGTTCCAGGATCCCAGACAAAATTTTTATCCCTCATGTATCTAATTGGAGAGTTCTTTCTACTCCCCAACCACACAACATGGGATTTGCCAAAATTAATTTTCAAACCAGAAATTCGTGCAAATTTAATGAGGATAGATACTGCCTCGTCAAATGATCTTTCTGAACCGTCCAAACACAAGCTAGTGTCGTCGGCAAATTGCGATAAGAGAATATCTTTGTTATTGATTTTAATTCCTTTAATAAGTTCATTGGAGCGAATCATCAGTGATAAGATCTCTGCACAAATTAGATATAAATAAGGAGAGAGTGGATCTCCTTGTCTGACCCCTCTCTCTATTGAGAACCATGAGGAGTACTGACCATTTACAGAAATACAAGTAGAAGTTTGGGTGTAGACTGTTTTAATCCATTTAATGATGTCTGGTCCAAACTTAAAGAATTTCAAACATTTATGTAGGAATGACCAAGACACACTGTCAAACGCCTTCTCAAAGTCGATTAGAAGGAACATTCCTGGAATATTTTCTTTTTCGGTATACAAAAGCACATCATATATCAATCTAATATTCTCCCCTATATATCTTCCCTTTAGAAATCCTTTTTGACTTTCGTGTATGATGTATGGAAGCATAGTCTTAAGGCGATTAGCTATGCAGGCAGATGCAACTTTGTAAGTGGTGTTCAATAAGGAGATGGGTTGCCAGTTTTTAATGAATCTTTTTGGTTTAGCATCTTTGGGAATACATGTTATTATTCCTTGTCGCTGGGTAATAGATAGCTGACCTTTGGAGAATCCCTCGTTAACTGAGCGCACAAGGTAAACACCAATATCAATGAAGAAAAATTTTAGGAATTCTACGGTAAACCCATCAGGCCCAGGGCTTTTATAATTTTTCATGTTTTTTAAAGCAATGGCAGCCTCTTCAAGTGTAATCGAACCCTCTATTGATTCAATCTCTGTATCAGACAACACTGGTGCACCCGGAAATTCATCCGAGATGCTAATACCTGCCACATCTCTAAAGCTATATAGATTTTCGTAAAAATGTTTAGTTTCAGAAAGAATGCTATTTTGGTCTGAAATGACTGACCCGTCTTCTCTCTCTAAGAAAGGGATTGATTTATCAATAAAATTTCGATTTTCAAGATTACAGAAATACTTAATCTTTTCGCCTTGGTTCAACCAGCGGACCCTTGAACGCACTGTCACACCTTGGATTCTATGATCCCTGATTTCTTGTAGTTCCGTTTTTAAATTCTCTAGTTTAGGAATGTCTTGTTCGTATAGATTTCGTTCAATATTTTTAATGTTTGCTTCAAGCTCCTGTTCTTTCTTTAATTCCATATTTTTTTTTATGTGAACTGTATGAGATTGTTTTCCCCTGATTTCAAGCAATAGAGTTTCATAAAAAAGTTGATCATCAATTTGGAATGACAAGTTCTCATTCTTTATATTGTCAATGTTATCCAAGTTGTAAACGGGTAATGCGTATTGTTTTTTTTACCTCGCTTATTACTTTTTTAATTCTGAAATGTATTGTTTGTCTTTTAATAAACTGTTATTAAATTTCCAGAAAGGACGGTCCCGTTTGAACTGTTCTTTTTTTTAAATTAATGTAACAAGAGAATGATCAGACCTATAACCAGGATCTATGCGAACATCATTAACTTCTGACAATATTTCCTCGGTGATCATGAAATAATCAAGTCTTGCTTG
>CM065715.1:12552957-12557957 GCA_033310375.1 Conus canariensis
GCCAGAAACCACTCCACATATTGGGGAAGCCAGAGGCCACTCCACGTGTTGGGGAAGCCAGAGGCCACTCCACGTGTTGGGGAAGCCAGAGGCCACTCCACATGTTGGGGAAGTCAGAGGCCACTCCTTACGTTGGGGACGCCAGAGGCCACTCCACATGTTGGGGCAGTCAGAGGCCACTCCACATGTTGGGGAAGCCAGAGGCCACTCCACGTGTCGGGGAAGCCAGAGGCCACTCGACATGTTGGGGAAGCCAGAGGCCACTCCACGTGTTGGGGAAGCCAGAGGCCACTCCACGTGTTGGGAAGCCAGAGGCCACTCCACATGTTGGGGAAGCCAGAGGCCACTCCACGTGTGGGGAAGCCAGAGGCCACTCCACATGTTGGGGACGCCAGAGGCCACTCCACGTGTTGGGGACGCCAGAGGCCACTCCACGTGTTGGGGAAGTCAGAGGCCACTCCACGTGTTGGGTAACCAGAGGCCACTCAACATGTTGGGGAAGCCAGAGGCCACTCCACGGTTAGGGGAAGCCAGAGGCCACTCCATGCGTTGGGGAAGCCAGAGGCCACTCCACATGTTGGGGAAGCCAGAGGCCACTCCACGTGTTGTGGAAGACCAGAGGCCACTCCACAGTCTTGGGGAAGTCAGAGGCCACTCCTCGTGTGGGGAAAACCACAGGCCATTCCAATGTTGGGGAAGCCAGAGGCCACCTCACATGTTGGGGACGCCAGAGGCCACTCCACATGTTGGGGAAGCCAGAGGCCACTCACGTGTTGGGGAAGCCAGAGGCCACTCCACTGGTCGGAGTAAGCAGAGGCCACTCCACGTGTTGGGGGAAGCCAAGGCCACTCCACAAGTTAGCGGAAGCCAGAGGCCATCCCACGTGTTGGGGAAGCCAGAGGCCACCCACATGTTGGGGAAGCCAGAGGCCACTCCACATGTTGGGGAAGCCAGAGGCCACTCCATGTTTTGTGGAAAGCCAGAGGCCACTCCACGTGTTGGGGAAGTCAGAGGCCACTCCTCGTGTCGGGGAAGCCAGAGGCCACTCCACATGTTGGGAAGCCAGAGGCCACTCCACATGTTGGGGAAGCCAGAGGCCACTCGACATGTTGGGGAAGCCAGAGGTCCACTCCACTTGTTGGGGAAGCCAGAGGCCACTCGACATGTTGGGGACAGCCAGAGGCCACTCCACATGTTGGGGAAGCCAGAGGCCACTCCACGTGTTGCAGAAGCCAGAGGCCTACTCCACAGTGTTCGGGAACGCCAGAGGCCACTCCACGTGTTGGAGAAGCCAGAGGCCACTCCACGTGTTGGGGAAGTCCAGAGGCCACTCCACGTGTTGGGGAAGCCAGAGGCCACTCCACGTGTCGGGGAAGCCAGAGGCCACTCCACGTGTTGGGGAAGCCAGGGACCACTCCACGTGTTGGGGAAGCCAGAGGCCACTCCACGTGTTGGGGAAGCCAGAGGCCACTCCACATGTTGGGGAAGCCAGGGCCACTCCACGTGTTGGTGAAGCCAGAGGCCACTGCACGTGTTGGGGAAGCCAGAGGCCACTCCACGTGTTGGGAAGCCAGAGGCCACTCCACGTATTGGGGAAGCCAGAGGCCACTCCACGATTTGGGGAAGCCAGAGGCCACCCATGTGTTGGGGAAGCCAGAGGCCACTCCACATGTTGGGGAAGCCAGAGGCCACCACACGTGTTGGGGAAGCCAGAGGCCACTCCACATGTTGGGGAAGCCAGAGGCATCCACTCCACATGTTGGGGAAGCCAGAGGCCACTCCACGTGTTGCAGAAGCCAGAGGCTACTCTACGTGTCGGGAACGCCAGAGGCCACTCCACGTGTCTGGAGAAGCCAGAGGCCACTCCACGTGTTCGGGAAGTCAGAGGCCACTCCACGTGTTGGGGAAGCCAGAGTCCACTCCACGTGTCGGGGAAGTCAGAGGCCACTCCACGTGTTGGGGACGCCAGGGACCACTCCACGTGTTGGGGAAGCCAGAGGCCACTGCACGTGTTGGGGAAGCCAGAGGCCACTCCACGTGTTGGGAATGCCAGGGGCCACTCCACGTGTTGGTGAAGCCAGAGGCCACTGCACGTGTTGGGGAAGCCAGAGGCCACTCCACGTGTTGGAGAAGCCAGAGGCCACTCCACGTATTGGGGGAAGCCAGAGGCCACTCCACGATTTAGGGGAAGCCAGAGGCCACCCCATGTGTTGGGGACGCCAGAGGCCACTCCACATGTTGGGGAAGCCAGAGGCCACACCACGTGTTGGGGAAGCCAGAGGCCACTCCACGTGTTGGGGAAGCCAGAGGCCACTCCACGTGTTGGGGAAGCCAGAGGCCACTCCACGTGTTGGGGACGCCAGAGGCCACTCCACGTGTCGGGGAAGCCAGAGGCCACTCCACGTGTCGGGGAAGCCAGAGGCCACTCCACGTGTCAGGGAAGCCGGAGGCCACTCCACGTGTCGGGGAAGCCAGAGGCCACTCCACGTGTCGGGGAAGCCAGAGGCCACTCCACGTGTCGGGGAAGCCAGAGGCCACTCCACGTGTCGGGGAAGCCAGAGGCCACTCCACGAGTCGGGGAAGCCAGAGGCCACTCCACGTGTCGGGGAAGCCAGAGGCCACTCCAAGTGTTGGGGAAGCCAGAGGCCACTCCATGTGTTGGAGAAGCCAGAGGCCACTCCACGTGTCGGGGAAGCCAGAGGCCACTCCACGTGTCAGGGAAACCCGGAAGGAAATAGGGAAACTGGCGCTGTGGTCCCCTGATGGAGTTCTCAGCTCTCAGGACACACAGACATCCTCCTGTTTGTTGTCAGCCTTCTGACATGGCAGGCAAGCCGTAAAAGTGAGGCTGCAAGGTAACAGGGGAAAATGTGGTGAAAGTGGTGGGGGCAGACTGGGAGGGAAAAAGAAGAGTGAGAAAGACAGACGGATAAGTAGAGAAAAAACACAGAAAGGGGAGTAAAAGACAAAGAGAAATTGAGAGGAGTGGGGAGAGAGAGAGAGAGAGAGAGAGAGAGAGAGAGAGAGAGAGAGAGAGAGAGAGAGAGAGAGAGAGAGAGAGAGAGGGGATGCGACACACACACACACACACACACACACACACACACACACACACACACACTTACACACACACACTTAAACACACGCGCACACCACACACACACACACACACACACACACACACACACACACACACACACACACACACATACACACACACAGATAAAGGCGGTGTAAAAAAAAAAATGCAGACAGACAGAGAGACAGATGGTCAGAGAAAACGAAAACAGTCACGTGCTCAACAACCGATCAATCACAAATCCTCTTTTCCACGCTGATACAAACCACCCCGATTTGGAAAGCCACAAGCCACTTCACGTTCTGTTAAGCCCGGGGGGGGGGGGGGGGGGGGGGGGATGAGGAAACTGACGTCATGTTCACGTGAAGCAGTCGTCAGCTCTCAGGAGAGAAGTCCCGGTGTTTGTTGAGAGCCAGTAAAAACACTGACCTTGAAGGCAAGCCATAGAAAGTAAAAAGTGGAAAGTGAGTGAGAGAGAGAGAGAGAGAGAGAGAGGGAGGGAGGGAGGGACAGAGGGAGGGAGGGAGTGGGGGTTTAGGTATTAAATGAGATCAAAGATACAAATAAACAGGTAAAAGGTAGAGACAGAGACAGGAACAGAGATATCAAGTTGAGAGAAAGCTAGAGAGAGAGAGAGAGAGAGAGAGAGAAGAGAGAGAGAGAGAGAGAGAGAGAGAGAGAGATGGACGTAGAGAGAGAAGAAGATAGACAGAGGGATGGAAGGAAAGGCAGGGAGAGAGAGAGAGATGGAGAGGAAGGGAGGGAGAGAGAGAGAGAGAGAGAGAAGGAGAGAGAAGAGAGAGAGAGAGAGGAAGGGAGGAGAAGAGAGAAGAGAGAGGAGGAGGAGGAAGGGAAGGAAGGAGAGACTGAGAGAAGAGAGAGACAGACATTCGACGGTTAGACAGTTAAGCAGAGACAGGAAGACAGAGAGACAAAGCTGGAAGGATAAACAGGGAGATGGAGAGAACCAGGGGGCAACAGACCGACATAGATACTTAAACAGACAGATAACAGGAAAAGAAGTGCTCAGTGCTTGTTGACACAAGGCAACCATTCTTGGAAGCCATCAGGTACTGCACATTCTGGGAAGTCCAGGAGGGAATGGGGAAACCAACGCTCTGTTCACTTTAAGTGACTGTCAACTGTCAGCAGAGAAATCCCTGGGGATTGTCTGATCTTTCAGACAAGTTGTATGAGAGAGAGAGAGAGAGAGAGAGAGAGAGAGAGAGAGAGAGAGAGAGAGAGAGAGAGAGAGAGTGGGAGATACTAAAATGGAGAAGATGGAAAGGGCGGAGATGGGGAGAGAGAGAGCGAGAGAGAGAGAGAGAGAGAGAGAGAGAGAGAGAGAGAGAGGGGACAGTGAGACAGACAGACAAACAGATAGACAGGCAGATATGCAGGCATATGCGGACAGACAGACAGGCAGACAGACAGACGGACGGACGAACGTTGGAAAGTTTACATTTTTCCCAAGCTAACTTTCTCTCTCACGTCCATTATGTATCTGCAGTTTAGATCTGTGATGAAGAAATTTAAGAATAGAAACACAGCAAAGATGATTCTACTATATATTGGTCCTCATCAAACTCAGAAAAACACGTTTCGCTTTTATATCACCATTGCAAACACAACTAAGCTGTATTTATGTACAACATGCAAAACTGTCTTGCCCTGTGATGACTATACTCTACCACAGATTTGGATAGACATGTTCTGAAACAATTGTTCCTTTTCATGAATATCCCCGTGGAATCTCTTCCTCCAAACATGGAACTATGCCCTTCACCGTCGACCTTCAAAGTTGATCTTCAGAAGCAGATCAAAGACTAGCACAGGCTATACTGTTTTCGTGGTAATACCCGCACAGGTTATCGAACTTTGCCGTGATCTTTTGAAATCTCAGCAATAGTAGATGTGGTCG
>CM065715.1:12560457-12575457 GCA_033310375.1 Conus canariensis
CCACCTTGACAATTTTAAGTGAGAAGTGATAAAATCTACAGATAAGGACCAATTGAACTATTTAACAAACACTTACAAACTGAGTCAAGAACAAAGTAATTGTTTAAAATATATGGTAAAGGCAATGAAGTCGATCCATCAGTGTAACCATCAATACCCGAATGTCTTAGGAGCTCTCTTGCTCTTGGGCATTGAATCAGCAAATGACTGACATTTAAGGATTTCCCACACTTACATTTAACATTATGACAATGTTTTGTTTTCAATGCGTTCAAACGGAATCTATGGATTAAACTTTCAATCTCCCTAGACAAGGAGGAGACTTGTTTGAACGTTTTCCCATTGTACCCATCACTAAATTTTATACAGTTGTGATAATATTGAATGTCTGAGTTCATCAATGAGGTTTTAACTTTTTCTCTTAACGTCGAATTTATAATTGAAAAACATTCATTCAAATCTAAGGGAACTTTGAGTGGTATTGCGTCACTGACATTTTGAGCTGCTTTTCGTGCAAGTTGATCTACACGCTCGTTGGGTACAATACCACAATGAGAGGGCATCCAACAAAAAGTGACAGTAATGCCTTGCATGGATAAAAGGTGAATAATGTGATGAATTTCAAATATCATATCAAGTCGGATTGAAGGACATGCAGACTTGATCGAGTAGATTGCTGCTTTAGAATCAACACCTATTAAGATTTGTGAACTTTTTATTGGAAAATTTAGAATAAAATCTAACGATTTAAGTATAGCAAGTAATTCGGCACTGAATATCGATAACTGTTTACCAAGATAGAAGAGCTTTTGTACTTTGAGGCTAGGGATTATGAAGGCTGCTCCCGTGTTATTATTTTCTAGCACTGAGCCATCTGTAAAAATTTTCAGATGATGATTGTACTTAGTTTCTAAATGAGTGTAAACAGATGTTCTTAAGATATGTGGACAATCCTTTTTTGAAACATCTGTATAATCAATATCAAAGGAGGCTTTACAGTGTTCCCATTTTGGAATAGGTGAATACGTGGGCTTGGGCTATGTTATTTTTGTCTATTTTGGTATCCTTTAGAAGATCAGCGGAAAATGAGTAAATAGACCTTGCTGACTGTATGTTTTTGGCACGTTTTCCAAAATCCTTCTCTGATTTTAAACACTTCTTCTGAGCAAAAATTGTTTTGTGAGAAGCTCTTTAAGACAATGTGTGTGTGTGTGTGTGTGTGTGTGTGTGTGTGTGTGTGTGTGTGTGTGTGTGTGTGGTGGTGTGAGGAGCAGAGGGGGACGATTGTGATTGTTACTGCAGCTGTCAAGTCAGTCAATTGTACAATGTTATACTGCAAGAGTAAATTATAAGTTGTAAGCTTGCTACTCCTCTTATGCATAGTGTATGTGTTCAAGGCAATTGTGATTGAAGATGTGCATTGTTCTTCACTGTCTAGGCTATGTTTCGTCCTCGCCAACGCGTTGAAATAGCTCTCCTTAAGATGGCACGCACTTGCCAATGGTGACGTGTCTGCCTGTACTCTCCTTGGTCTGTCTCTCGCGCTTGACTCCAACGATCAAGCCTCTGTTTATCGATCTGTTTTTCCATCGGTGTGTGTGTGTGTGTGTGTGTGTGTGTGTGTGTGTGTGTGTGTGTGTGTGTGTGTTGTTGTTGTTGTTGTTGTTGTTGTTGTTGTTGGGTGCGTGCGACAGTGTGCTTGCGTGTGCGTGCGTGTGTGCGTGTGAGTAGATTGATAGACAGATAGATAGTTGCATAGATGGACAGACAGACAGACAGACAGACAGATACATACATACATACATACATACATACATACATACATACATACATACATACATGCATACATACATACATACATAGATTGGTAGGAAGGTATGTAGGTAAGTAGGTAGACTGATAGGTAGGCAGTTAGGTAGGTAGGTAGGCAGGTAGGTAGGCAGATAGGTAGAAGATAGATAGATAGATAGTGATAGATAGATAGATAGATAGATAGATAGATAGATAGATAGATAGATAGATAGGTCTGTAGCTTGACAGTCCGAGAGAGAGAGCGAGTTTCTTTTCCCAGATTTTCCGCACGTGCCACAGGGCCAGTCCACCTACTTTCGTTTTTGTATTTCGTGATTCACTAAATCAACGACCACTCTACACCACCCTTTAAGGAGTTGTCCGCAAGCAAAACAAATCCTGATGACTGTTCACCAATGTGCCAGACATCCATTGTCCAGTACCGCTGTGTGAGCTTCAGGGAGAAAAACAGTAACCAAGACACGTCTTTTTCTACTTTGCCATCACTTCTGTTGACATAGAGACTTCTTTCTTCTGATTTTCTGTCGTTGCTATTGTGTTGCAGCTGCTGTTTCCTTAATAGAAAGAAAATGTTCCTCAAGGTGAGGTATAGAAGGATGGGATGAGGGAGCGAAACCAAGGGTTTCTGGATCCTCACCCCATCCCCACCCTACCACTCCTTTCCTATGTTTTGTGTATAAGAAACCTACAGTATCATCAGCGTCAGATGATGGGGTGTGGGGGTAGGTGTGGGGTGCCCCAGCTCCCTTACCCCCCACCCCACCCCCTCCTACGACGGCATTGCCTCTGGACCCCATCAGGTCCGAGGTGGACCCTGCCACTCTGACCTCAGTTTGTGTCCATCACCCCTCCCCCTCCCCCCCGCCCACCCCCACCCCACCCCACCCCGTCCATCAGTACAAGATTCACCCAGTTCATCCTTACCAGAGACATGAAAAGGTTGGGACCAGTACCTTCGCCTTTGGGTGCTTTAAATTCCATTGAGTATATTGAAGGCAATTATCACTTTCTGTTGATCCAATGGGCTTTCTGTCTGTCATAGGTTTACCGGTTGGCTGTCTGTTTGAAATGTTTCACAGCTGATGGTGTCCAATGGTCAAGCTTGAAGCACATGCGTGATCGGATGCGTGCAGGCAGTGAACAGAGCTTCCTGAACAGCGTACAAAATCAAAGTGGTAGAAATGGTTACCTGGCAGAGGAGCTTAGTCAAGTCAAGTCAAGAACACTTTATCATCTCCAAAGAGAAATTAAGAGTGGCCATAAAAACATGTCTATGGATCTATAGTTTACAAATCACAAATCACACCCACCCTTCCACCCACCCACCCACTCACATACAGAGAATAACACCACACACACACACACACACACACACACACACACACACACACACACACACACACACCACACACACACTGACTGACTGACTGACTGACTGTGACTGACTGAAACCATTTACTGTCAGATTAACATAATGTTGTTACACACACACACACACACACACACACACACACACACCACAAAAACTATATAATATATATATATATATATATAATATATATATAAACATACATACAATTATGCATGTATGCATATTTTTAATAATATATATGTATATGTATATATATATATATATATATATATTATATATATATATATATATTATATATACTAACAAGCTTTCTGAACCGGATCTCATCGAAAGTTCAGTTTTGATTCAGGAGTTTGATGGAATCAGGAACGAAGTTGCTTTTAGTTCTATTTGTGTCGAATTTTGGAATTTGGAGTCTTCGTCCAGATGGTAGAACATTGTAGTTTTTTTTAAGAACACGGGAACTGTCGGCATCAGCTTTTTGTGTGACACGACATTCATACAATTTATCTGACTGTCCTTGTTTTTTACCAATAATCTGTCCACATGTATTCACCACTCTGTTTGAAATGTTTTCGTTTTCCACATAAGATTTCCTTACCAGCATAAAAAGCCAAAGGACAGCACTGATTCTACAAAACAACGATAAAACATATCTAAGATGTCCTTTTTAACAGCAAGAGACCGAAGTTTCTGAAGACAGTATACTTTTTGATTGGCATTTTTTGTAGCTAAATTGATAAATTAAAGCCAACTAAACAAGCCTCTTGTGGCATTCAGTGACTGTGTTGGTCGGAAGTGTTTAGTGACCTACACGAGCGAACAGGACTCCGATCAAGGCGAATGGTGGGAATGCGGGCAAAGATACTTATCCTCTTCTCTTTACATCTTTGTCAGTACAAAAGGCAGCCTGATTCATCTCACGTGCTTGCACCTCAGGTGCTTGCTGTCGCTGTCTCTGTCTCTGTCTGTCATCTGTCTGTCTGTGTGTCTGTCTGTCATTTCACGTGCTTGCGTCTCTGTTTTTCTGTTGCTGTCTCTGTCTGTTTGTCTGTCTGTCTGTCTGTCTCTCTCTATCTCTCTCTCTCTCTCTCTCCTCTCCCTCTCTCTTTCTCTCTCTCTCTCTCTCTCTCTCTCTCTCTCTCTCTCTCTCTCTCTCTCTCTCTCATGTCCGCGTTCTGATTATCTATGCCCATGTTATTGATTTTGCTCTGCAGTTCTGCTATTCTGATCCCCATACATTTGCTAATTCAGTGAATGACAGACTATACTACACTGCACGTCTGGGGTGCCTGCAAGCCTGAGAACTGTTGATGTGGCTTCTTTAGTGTGCCAGACATCCATTGGTCGGGGCCACTGAGATTCAGGGAGAAATGAGTCTCTTTTAATTTTAAAGCTTTTTTTTTTTCCCAGATAATTATCATTCGTGATGAAGAGGACACTTCTTTTTTATCCATTTTTTTTCCTTTTCCTTCTTTCCGTTTCTTTCCCCATCCTCCAGTTTTTTTGTTTTGTTTTTTTTGTTATCCCTTGCAAGTGTTCCTGAATGAGTATGCTGACTAGATTCAACTCACATGCTAGCATACCTCTCTCTCTCTCTCTCTCTCTCTCTCTCTCTCTCTCTCTCTCTCTCTCTCTCTCTCTCTCTCTCTCTCTCTCTCTCTCTCTTCTCTCTCTCTCTGCCTCTGATGAACCGCTGTCGTGTGCCTGTGAGTGCATACGTGTGTGAATGAGGAAGGGTTGGGGGGGGGGGGGGGTTAGAGGACGGATGGGGATGGGTGGGGAGGGGCGAAGGAGGGAGGTAGCTGTCGGAATGAGTTGTGGGCGAGGGGTGGCGGGAGGGAGAAGGGAGGGGTGAGGTGAGCGATTGATGTTACTGAGTGATGTTCAAGCATGCCCCCTTGACTAAAGGGCTTCATTGCTGAACGGACAATAAAATAAGTGTCATTCTCTCTCTCTCTCTCACTCACACACGACACACACACACACACACACACACACACACACACACACACACACACACACACACACACTTGTTCTTGGATTTTATAGTTGGTTTTCATATTTTGTACGACATCAACAAATATTTCAGATTTGACCGGTGGAGATTCGAAAATGGCGCCGAAATTTGAATGTGAAATAATTTTAATTTAGAGGGAATGTAGTATTCACATCGAATATTTTGGCAACGAATGAAATAAATCAAATTTTGTGACTTCAGTGATAAAGAGATTACAATTTATAGGTTCAGATGCAATTTATGTTGTAATGATTTTACACAAAATCATCATTTTTCACTACTCAAGGGAGGTAAAGGAAAAGTAGCTGTAGAATAAAACCTTTCGACGTCGTCTGAAGGGAGACCGTGAGGTATGCACACACTGTAGCACATGGATACATAGCTACACCGCGAATGTGTCTTTTTTCAGAGGGGGGGGGGGGGGGAGAGCAAGAGGGCGCGTTGGTGGGCGACAAGGGGAAGCGAGAGGAGTGGGGTGGGTGGGGGTGCTATCCGTTCTTCTCCTTCTTCTTCTTCTGCGTACGCAGGCTGATACTCCTGCGGACACCCCCTGTACAGAAAGGCAAGGATTAATCCCATCTACCCAACAGAGGGAGTGGAGTTTTGTGTGTATGACCGTTTTTTTTTTTATCCCGCCATTAAGGCAGCCATATTCCAACTTCGGGGAAGGTGCATGCTATGTGTAACGTGTCATCCATACCAACGGCCAACTGGCCTTCTCTTCCGAAAGCTGGTCATGGGATTTTACGTGAGTGCAAGATGTCATGCGTGCGTTCACACACGGAACCTCGGTTTATAGTCTCATCCGAAAGACTGTATGGGAATGGAGTCAGAAAGAATGTTAACTTCGAGGGAAAAATCCCCTGTACCGAAATGGCCCGGCGGAGATTCGAACCCGCAACCCCAAGATTACGAGTCCGGCGCTCTACCACTGAGCTATTCCGGCCCCCCTCTATCAGTTCGACTGGCTGATCCCCCCTGCTTTTTGCCCACTCAGTGAATGACATACTGTCCTATAGCCATCTCTGATGGGGGTGCCTTCAAGACAGACAAATCCGATGAGGCTTCATTAGCCTTCCAGGCATTCATTGTCCAGTGCCCCTGTCTTCTCTCCTCAGGAGAAAGGAAAACAAGATGCAAAGCATATAAACGTACTCCCAGTTTATTCTTGAGTACAAGTACTTTTCTGAGATATTCCATAAAGAAGAAAAACCGTTTAGGGCTGTTTATAGCCCATATTAACGGCTATTTGGTCATATATATATCACTGGGCATCATCGTGACCCATAAATGCAGCATACGTACAAATTTTCAGAAAGATCGGTCCAGAAGTTTTGTCTGGAAGCGAGCGGAGACACATTTTGACCACGGACAGACACACAGACAGACACACAGACAGACAGGCACACGGATACACCGACAGCATTTCTTCGTTCCCATTGTAAAGTACTCCCTGTTCTATAAGAACTGGGAGTACAAAAAAGAAAAGGAACCCAGAGAAACGTTGTTTTTTGTTTTCTTCAGCTAGTCAGCATTCCTGTTGAAAAGGATGCCCTTTCCCTTGCACTCTTCCCGCTTTTTTTTCCCTCTTTCTTTCTTTTTATTTCATTTTGAACAAATTTCCGTTTGTATTAAGAAAAATCAGATTCAGCTGAAATAATGGCATCTCTCTCTCTGTCTCTCTCTTGTCTCAATCTCTCTCTCTCTCTCTCTCTCTTCTCTCTCTCTCTCTCTCTCTCTGTCTCTGTCTCTGCTGTCTTCTGTCTCTCTCTCTCTCCTCTCTCTCTCTCTCTCTCTTCTGTTCTCATGTCTCTGTTCTGTTTCTCTGTGTTTGTCTCTGTCTGTCTGTCTGTCTGTCTGTCTGTCTGTCTGTCTGTCTGTCTGTCTGTCTCTCTCTCTCTCTCTCTCTCTCTCTCTCTCTCTCTCTCTCTCTCTCTTAGTTTGCCTTTTCTCAGTTGTGAAAAACGTGTCACTTTCTTCGGTTCGACAATACTTTTCAGTGAATGAAAGACTGTCCTGCACTGCCTTTACTGAGGGGGGGGGGGGGGGGGGGCTACAAGACAGACACTGATGAGGCTTCATTGGCCTCCCAGACAGCCACAGTCCACTGGAACTGTCTTCTTTCCTCGGGAGAAAGGAGAAAGACGCCCTGAGGATTGTTTTCCAGCTTGTTATCATGCTTTTTGTCTCTTCTCTTTGCATATCCCCCCTTCTCCCTTCCTTCCCCACTCGCTTTCTCGTCGTTTTCCTTTTTTTTTTTTTTTTTTTTTTTACAAAATTATCGAATGGGTTTCCGTTTGTATCATGGACAACCCTTGCTACGCTTCTCTCTCTCTCTCTCTCTCTTCTCTCTCTCTCTCTCTCTCTCTCTCTCTCTCTCTCTCTCTCTCTCTCTCTCTCAAATAATTGTATAAAATTCTCCTCTCTTCTGTCTTCTCTGTCTCTGTCTCTGTCTCTGTCTCTCCCTCCTCCTCCCTCTCTCTCTCTCTCTCTCTCTCTCTCTCTCAAATAATTGTATAAAATTCTCTCTCTCTCTCTGTCTCTATCTCTCTCTCTCCCTCCCTCCCTCCTCTCTCTCTCTCCTCTCTCTCTCTCTCTCTCTCTCTCTCTCTCTCTCTCTCTCTCTCTCTCTCAAAGTCAGGAATCCGTATCGATTGTTTCATCTTGGCCACGCTGGTTTTCAACACACACACACACAAAACATTCATAACACACCCTATTGATCACAGGTTAAGTAGCATTAAAAGCAATACATATCATGGCGTTCTATTCATTAATTTCAAAAGAAGCATTTAATATGATTGGCATAACCGTCTGTCCAGAAAATTGAAAATGTCTGGCTTCTCATTAAATACTTTCAAGCCTTCCCGGTAATTTCTAACATAACGATGGGTATAACTGTCTCCACATTTAAAACCCTTCACAATGGCGTCCAACAAGTCTCTATCCTAGGTTCCTTACTTTTCATATTTCAAAGACACTACACATCTTTCTGTATTCAGTCCACATGCGAACTCTGCAAACGACACCACAATTTACACAAATTAGTCCAACATTACTGTTCTGGCAAAAAAAAAAAGAAGAGAAAATGCCAGTAAAATGCACAGAACGCAAATCAAATGTCGCTTCACCAGACTGGACAATTACTTTTTACACTATTCAGTCGGTCTCTTCCTTTTTCATTTTCCATCATTCAAATCTCGCTCATCTATCCCGCCACCCCACTTCCCCCCCCCTCCCCCCCCCCAACCCCCTCCTCTCACATTCGCTCCTCTTCAACTTTTTTTAGTCGCTAGTTCCCCATTAACTGCCATTGACGCTCTGATTATATATATAAAAAAAACCTGTACCTAGATTCTAAAATCATCTGCATACACGGAGAGACTTTGAGTAAATGAAGGGACCATACTTTTCTTTGCGTCCTTCATTGAGGAATATGGATTAACCTTTCCACCTCCTCTCTGACTCTGTCTTTCTCTGTCTTTCTCTGTCTTTCTCTCTTTGTCTCTGTCTCTCTTTCAAAGAAAGAGATAGAGACACAGAAAGAGAGAGAGAGATTTTTTATTCATATATTTGTTCATTTGTTTATATATTTATTTTTGGTCTATTTGTTTATTTATTTATAACTTGTTTCTTTTCTGTTTCTTGTTTGTTTGTTGATAACTCATGTTTATATGCAGGCACTCGAATACATGTCTTAACTTTGCAAACAAATTATCATTATGTTTATTCTTTTTTTTCGTATTTCTCTGTTGTGAATATTCCGCTTTTTACCTTGAGGACAAGAGCAGCATAAAAACAAACGACCCCATGTTACATCGCACTCTCAGTAATCAAGATTGTGTCTTTCCTTTTGTCTTGTCTCTGGCATTGTCTATGCCAAGACCGTGTCTTCTCTCTCTCTCTCTCTCTCTCTCTCTTCTCTCTCTCTCTGTCCTGTCTCTCGTTCTATGTGTTTGTCTGCTGTTCTTGTCTGTCTGTCTCCTGTCTGTCTGTCTGTCTGTCTCTTCTGATGTCTGTCGTCTGACTCCTCTTTTCTGCCTGTTATCTTGTCTGTCTGTCTCTGTCTCTTGTCTGTCTGTCTGTCTCTGTCTTCTCTGTCTCTGTCTCTCTTCTGAGCGTCGTTGTGTGTGTGTGTGATGTGTTTTGTGTTGTCCTGTTGTCTGTGTCGTGTGTCTGCCTCCTCTCGTCTCTCTCTGTGCTGTGTGTGTGTGTGTGTGTTTGTGTGTGTGTGTGTGTGCGCGCGTGTGTGTTGTGCGTTGGTGTGTGGTGTGGTGTGTGTGTGTGCTTGTTTTGTGGTTCTGGTGTTGCACGCACAACGCTCCAGAGCACACACACACACACACACACACACACACACACACACACACACACACACACCACGCACCACACACCACACACACACACCACGCCGCACGCACACACGCACGACACACACACCGTACACACACACACACACACACACACACACACACGCATTCACGCACGCATGTCCGCACGCACGCACGCACGCAAGCGCACTCGCGCGCGCGCTCACACACACACACACACACACACACACGCGCGCGCGCGCGCGCGCGCGCGCGCGCAGGCGCGCACAAACGCACAAAGAGAGTCAAGTCAACAAATCTTCCTTACCTCTCATGTAGTCTCAGACCGGAATGGAAATCCACAGCATCATCTTATCATCCTCATTCTCTTCGATCAGCATCAAAAACAATAATTATCAAATCTGTGGCACTTCATGCCTTGCTCTCATGATGACCTCAGTTCTGTTGTCCTCTCCACGTCTGTTGCCTTGGTTTGATTCCATCGCGGTCACCGGTATTGGCGTGTCCATGGAGGCTGTCGTTGAACGGACGTGGTGGCGCCCTCCAGAGGGACAGCTCCGCGACTAAGCAGTTATTGTCGTCAGTAGGGGGCTTAGTAGGTGGTGTCCTGCGTATGCTGGATCAGAACAGGCGCCACAGAACACCACCGAAGTGACTCGGCAGCAGTGCAGTGCCTCCTCCGGTGAGTTGCCTCTTGACGACTCGACACACTGCGCCCTGTGAATTGCCGGTGCCGGGGCTGCGGCAGGCTGGGCCGCACTATGGCTGTTGACGGGGTGTCAGAATGAGCGACGTGGGTACACTGCCACTGAGGTGGCACAGAAGATGGAACAGCAAAACAAAAGAACAAAGAACAAAATAAAATAAATTTTATTTAACCGAGTCCCCGTTCGTTGGTTTTCTACGTTATTGTTATTGTTGTCGTTGTTGTTGTTGTTTTCTTTCATGGTGTAACTCTTACATGCAGGTTAGAAACGCTCGCACCTGCTTCTCCACAAAAATGGTCCTGTGGCAGAATCGCTTCCAACAACTTTTCTTGTGCCGGCAGATGTCAGTATGGCAATGTTCTCCGCGGAGGTGGTGGGTGGTGGTATTGCTGGTGGTGGTGGTGGTGGTGGTGATGGTGGTGGTGATGGTGGGAACAGCAATATGTTTGTGGCAAAAACAATAGGGAGGGTGGTGGATGCTATGGTGGTAGTGACGGTGATTGTGGTGGTGGTGATGGGTTTGGGTGTTAATGTGTTGGGATTTTTTTTTTCTTTGCTTTCTTTCGCGTCCTTGTGCGTTCGCACAGAGAGAAAAGAACAAAGGTTTTTTTTTGTGGATTAATAATTACCACAGACGATCTTTGAAAAACAGCTTGGCTCCAATGACGAAAAAGGCCGTAATATTGCCAATTGCAAATCACGATTACAAAAAAAATCCCTAAAAAGACCACATCAGGTATTGAACTGTGTTCTAAACTGCAATCGCACAGCGACGCACGAAAAAACAACAACAGTTTTTTTTATACCAAGTGAGCACATAATTATGTCATTACGTGCAGATGAGGAAGGAGAATAGGACTACCTCATCTCTATGCAATTAGATTAATATAGATACGAGTGTATTTGATATTTGCGCATGCAATAAGGGAGAGAGAGAGGGTGGGAGAGAGGGAGGGAGAGACAGACAGACAGACAGACAGACAGAGAAAAAGACAGAGACAGAGAGACAGAGGGAGACAGAGACTAAAACAGACAGACCAACAGACAGACGAAGACAGAGACAAAGTTAAAGACAGACAGACAGATAGTCAGATAGACAGACAAATTGAAAAAAAGTGACAAACTACAGACAAAGAAACAGGCAGACAAAGGCAAATACAGACAGACAGACAGATAGACAAATTGAAAAATAGACAAAAATGAGACAGTCACAAAGAATAAGTGAATAAATGAATGAATAATTTACTTAGAGGACCTCTATAGCCCGCTCTTTACATGCTCCCCCCCCCCCCTCCCCCCTGTAGTTTAGCAGGGAAAATCGTCTTAATCTCCACGCTCCAGAGTCCCCAACACACTGGCATTCACTGGAGCCGGCAGTCTGGGCACCAGCGTGACACTTTCTCTTGCTTCCAACGAACTGATGCGCAACTGGAATTTCTCGCGTTAGGTATTTAAACCGCCCATGTCAGCAGCGCAGATACAGATAAAGCCGTGGTGGTGCCAAAAACACGGGAAGCGATGGTGAGCAAGTGAGCAGGCGATTCAGGAAGGATGTCAGCTGCCAGAAATTGGTCAGTGACTCGACTTTACGGAGCGCCAAAAAAAATGGGATGAGTTGGTCAAACGCCAAGACTCCTCTTGTGATTTGTATCGGTAACATTACATCCCGCTGGGACCTGCAGAATCCCAAACATGTGGTGTATCACCAGGTTTCATCTCCCACCCCCAAATGAACCCACTAATCCGCTGGGGATGTCCTTAATGCATCCTTTATTTTCTGTGTTGGAAGCATCACAAACTCTTGAGTTCATTGACCGTTGGTTTCAATTCCAGGTAGTTCCATTGCTCAGCTATGTCAAGGGGGCTTGTACTATACGTATTGGAGAGTATAGAACCTTAAGTTTGGCCATTGTGGAAAGAGAGTTTGATTAGTGATTGATGACATGGAGGTATTTTTTTCCAATGTAGCCTACGACGACCTTTGCCTTGCTTTCATTCACTTTTTAAAGGACAGTTCTCAATCCAGCTCACCTCCAGTGAAGGAACGGATCCCCCATTATTGATCAATACTATGATTTCTCTAACACAAACGAATTCTTGGGAGCTGATGTGGTCTGTGTCTTGCTCTGAAGAAATTAAAGTTTTTGCTGGAAATGTAACCCAACCAAAACATCGAAGAGTTAACTGTGACTTGATACAACTGTATGTAATCTGCGTTCTTTCATATATACACTTTCAAAAGACTTTATAGAATGCAGATTAACACCCACTCCAAGAAACGATGCCAACAAAGAATATCTGCAGGGAAGGCACCCACAGAGACAACTATAACAGACTCTGAATGTGAACAGAATAAGAGATGGTAATGAAGACGAAGCGAACACTACTATTGTTGTAAAACAGTAAACAAGTGGGGTATCTCCTGCTCCCATAAGAAAACCCAACACAGAGTAACTTTTATTCAAGACTGGCACAGCCTTTTAAACTTGAATAAAGTCAGACAAATACATAGACGAACAATCTAATAGTGGGGGAAAAAAACAAGCGCAGGCCAACAACTGAACTGTCTTCATAGTAATGTCTTGGCAAAGATTTGGACTTAAGGAGACAGTTCAGTTGTTGGCCTGCGCTTGTTTTTTCCCCCACTATTAGATTGTTCGTCTATGTATTTGTCTGACTTTATTCAAGTTTAAAAGGCTGTGCCAGTCTTGAATAAAAGTTACTCTGTGTTGGGTTTTCTTATGGGAGCAGGAGATACCCCACTTGTTTACTGTTTGTCGTTTGCTGCTCCCTGCCTCATTTCATTTCCGATTTTGTTTTGATTAAATTGAGGTTATTTGTATTTGTTTCTGTCCGTCGTGTGTTTGTCTTTTGATCTCCCTTGCATCTTTGGGTGGATCCTCAGGCGTAGGCTCAAAGATTGTCCCCTACATTTTATACTATTTGCATAATGTCTTTAGTTTTTCAGCAACTTTTTTCCCTCCCCACACTTTCGTTTGGTTTCATTTACTACTCTTCGCTGGCTCCTTTGGGGGTGCTATTGGATTCTTTTTTGCACCCTTGGTGGTGAGAACACCACAGTATTATGGACTGTGGTGTGTCTCTATTTGACGCCAGGAGCGCAGACACAACCACCCGTGTCTCCCTGATGAGTTCCGACCCAGCGGACGAAAGGCCTCGGAGCAGGCAATACAAATATATTGCCTTCAAAAGGGATTGCGATAGTTCCCTTATGCAGCTAGTGAAGAGTTTTCATATCTGTAACATATTTTCTTAATTTCATGTTCCCAGTTTCTCCATCTTCAACCCCCCCCCCCCCCCCCAACCCCGCACCCCTCCTTAAGTCCAAATCTTTGCCAAGACATTACTATGAAGACAGTTCAGTTGTTGGCCTGCGCTTGTTTTTTCCCCCACTATTAGATTGTTCGTCTATGTATTTGTCTGACTTTATTCAAGTTTAAAAGGCTGCGCCAGTCTTGAATAAAAGTTTCTCTGTGTTGGGTTTTCTTATGGGAGCAGGAGATATCCCACTTGTTTACTGTTTGTCGTTTGCTGTTCCCTGCCTCATTTCATTTCCGATTTTACTATTGTTGTAGTTTTCTTTCTTTTTTTAATATTCTCATTTTTTGATTGATTGAACAAAATTAACTTCTCTATAACTTGGAGAACGAAGATGTAAAATCTTGTAATATATAAAACATGTTCTCTCTGCCTCTTTCTCTCTCTCGATATGTGTGTGTCTGTCTGTCTGTCTGTGTGCGTGTCTGTCTGTCTGCCTGCTTGTCTGTCTGTCTGTCTGCATGATATGTGTCTTTGTTGTTCCGTATACCATTCCACAGCTTTCGTTTGATCTTTCCATTTTGGCTGGGTAACTTATTAGTATACCGGGCAGAGTAGGAGCGTATCCCTTGTTCCCTGAACAGTCACATTAGTCGCATTTTAATGCAACCAGATAACGAAGGAAAGGGATGTAGGATTTCAAAGTAAATCAAGCATGCCTCGCCGCTGGTGTTGATATGGATCAAAAACACTATGCTTCCTGTCAGCCTGAATAGCTCCATTAAGACAGCGTTATAGTGAATGTCTAAAGGTCCGTAGATCAGTGTCTGACATTTTTTTCTTTATCCTTCAAAAGATTCAAATCGGGTCAAAGCGGAAACGTTGAGGTGTAAAAAGAGAGGGAGGGGTGGAGGAGGGAAGGAGGACGGGGGTGCGGGGTAAGGGAGGAAGAAGAGGTAGGAGGGACAAGAGGAAAGGAAGGAGAGGAACAAGGTTGGTGGGAGGGAGACGGAGGAAGGAGGAGGGGAGGGGCAGGGGACCCGGGGCGACAGAAAGGAAGGGGGAAAAAACAGAAAGAGGGGGGGCTAGTTACCGCCAAGGACACAGACAAACATAGCACAGCACAAGACGCAAGGCATTTCGACCTCTTGGGTCTTCTTCAGGCGAAAACAAATAACCTTTAGGACAGTGAAGATGAAGAAAGAAAAAAAAAGAGACACTTATCTTGTCATGGTCAAAATGGCCGCTGGGCAGAAACGGGGCCACCCAGCAGGGGATCATGGGAGAGGAAATGATTAAAAAAAAAATAATAAAATGAAATAAGTAATGAAATATATATATATATGTGTGTGTGTGTGTGTGTGTGTGTGTGTGTGTGTGTGTGTGTGTGTGTGTGTGTGTGTGTGTGTGTGTGTGTGTGTGTGTGTGTGTAACGGATAATAGAAAATAATGAATAAAAATAAAATAGAATAAATAAAG
>CM065715.1:12592957-12595457 GCA_033310375.1 Conus canariensis
TGTCGGGAAATGGATTTAGAACCAATGCTAACTCTGAGAATTGACACCCCCACCCCCACCCCCCACCCCCGTATCAAACGGCCCAGAGAAGGATTTGAATCCATGATCCTAGCATTACCAGAATTATGAGTCCGGAACTTTTCCAACTGAACTATTCCAGCCCAGAGAGAGAGAGAGAGAGAGAGAGAGAGAGAGAGAGAGACAGAGACAGAGACAGACAGAGACAGAGACAGACACAGAGACAGACAGACGGACAGAAAGACAGAGGCAGAGACATAGATAGAGACAGAGATAGAGTTTTGGTTTGATTTGATTTCTTCTGGCCTGTCAGGTTTATTTTGTTTTTGTATCTACTTTGCACATGCTTTAAAGGATTAACACGTTGGCCTAGTTGATAAAGCCTTGTTCTCTTGTTTCAAGACTTGTATGTTCAATCCCCGCTTGAGATGCAGACAGTCAGGTTTTGACTTTTGTTGTTGTTGTTGTTTGTTTTGTTTTCGTTTTTCTGCCCCATCTTTCGTGCCACCCCAGTGGCGCTGTACCCACGCCACTCATTCTGACCCTCCGTCTACAGCCACAGCCCGGCCCGTCCTGCCGCAGCCCCGGCACCGGCAATCCACAGGATGAAGTCAATGTTTAGTCGCCAAGAGGCATGTCACCAGAGGAGACACTTCACAGCTGCCAGTCACTTTGGTGGTGTTCAGTGGCGCCTGTTTGCAGGTTTATAACTTAACAAATAATAAATTATTTCTTCGACAAACAAAAATCGCTCGCACGATAAATCCCATTCAATCCTCCGTAGAAGAGTAAACCGTTGACAGTGGGACGGAAGACACACAAAAGGAACCATGCATCACCGATATCCCGGAGCCTTGAAGACCGTTGGGGCGCCACAGAAGACTTCGCAACCAGCTTCCCCCACTCCTCCCGGTTCTCAGACGCTCTTAGGCAGTTGCTGAATGTGAGGCCAGTCCATTCACTGATGTTCTCCCATTTCTCTCTCTCTCTCTCTCTCTCTCTCTCTCTCTCTCTCTCTCTCTCTCTCTCTCTCTCTCCTCTCTCTGTCTCCTTCTGCCTTCTCGCACTGTTCCTTGTAGAATAGTTTGGGCAAGTCCTCTTGATCTCGATACATGACCATACCATCTAATTTTCCCTCTTTTCTCTGTAGATACCAGGTCTTCGTATTGTCCAATGGCTTGGCTTTCTCTGGTCTGAAGCTCCAAGTTGATAATGTTGTTTTGTATCAGATGCCAAGCATCTTGCGGAAGCATTTCATCTCTAATGCCTGAATCTTAACCATGCATACTGGGTAGATTGTATTTAGACATTATGCCCTTAGACTCGATTATGGCCACCTTAATAGTGCGATTAAAAACGGTCACATTTGCAAAATTCTCATCAGTTTTGAATCTCGGGATTTTAGCAGAGGAACGAAAAAGAAGAGGAAGAATACGGATGGTCTGAAAAAGCAGTTTGCATATTTTTGACAACACTCTCTTAATTAGCTCACCAGAGGTAAGGGTTAACATGACGTAAACATATTACGTATAGCCACTTCGTAACACTGTGATCACGAAAATCTGTGAGAGGTCTTTGAAAATGAAGCCAAGCGAAGACAAACGTCACGTTGATTCTTTGTTACCAGTATTCTCCCCTCTCTTGGTGCGGTGACCAGAACAGTGGACTCTGAATCTGAGAGTCAACCGGTCGAGTCTCGAGTAGCACGCCAAATGCACTCACACAATGAGTGTAGACCTTCTCATTGGTCCTTTCAATGCAGGTCAAATACGATCAGGGTATCTTCTGCGTACGTACACTCTAAGCAGACTATTTCATGTTTAATTAAGCGAATAGTATTCACACAGATTGTCCCCTTCCTCCGTGGTATTTGTCTACAGAGGAGGTTTCTTTCCTCATACATTATGTGTTAATCATGACAGCAGTGATTGTTCGTAGTTTTGAATTTCACACATGAGTTGATGATGACTGTGGTGGTTTGTGGTTTGTTTTGGATGAATTGAACGGCTGGAAGTTTCGAAGGGGAATGAAGCACACAGAAAAAAAAAAAATGAAAGGAAGGCGGGGAGGTGAGGGTGGGGTGGGGGGTGTCGGAACTAGCTGTTTCACGGGAGAAATGTTGCTCTTTAATGTTCCATTACCATATTCTCCTCACCCTCATGTCACACCATTCCATTGGCGTTACTCCCACGCCGCTTATTTCTACTTTACCACACACCACCACCTTCGCTCTCAGCCTCTGCACTGGCAGTCTACAAGGAGTTGACACGGCGTCTTGAGGCAACCCATCAAAGGAGACAATGCCCTGCAGCCCCATCACTTCACGTGGTGTTCCCTGCAGCCCCATCACTTCACGTGCTGTTCCCTGCAGCCCCATCACTTCACGTGCTGTTCCCTGCAGCCCCATCACTTCACGTGGTGTTCCCTGCAGCCCCATCACTTCACGTGGTGTTCCCTGCAGCCCCATCACTTCACGTGGTGT
>CM065715.1:12600457-12605457 GCA_033310375.1 Conus canariensis
GAAGAAATGCTGTCTGTGTCTGTCTGTCTGTCTGTCTGTCTGTCCGTCCGTCCGTCCGTGGTCAAAAATGTGTTCCACCCGCTCCAGACAAAACCACTTGGCCGATCTTTCTGAAAATTTGTAGGTATGTTCATTATGGGTCACGGATGATGCCCTATGTTTTATTTTACCGTTATATCCGTTACTAACGGCTATAACGGCCCATAACCGTTTTTCTTCTTTATGGAATATCTCAGAACGTACACGGCCGATCTTTCTGAAAATTTGTAGGTATGTTCATTGTGGGTCACGGATGGTGCCCCATGCTTATTTTACCGTTATAACCGTTACTAACGGCTATAACGGCCCATAACCGTTTTTCTTCTTTATGTAAAATCTCAGAAAGTACTTGGCCGATCTTTCTGAAAATTTGTAGGTGTGTTCACTATAGGTCACGGATGATGCCCGATGGTTTATTTGACCGTTATATCCGTTACTAACGGCTATAAAGGCCCATAACCGTTTTTCTTCTTTATGGAATATTTCAGAAAGTACTCGACCGATCTTTCTGAAAATTTGTAGGTATGTTCATTGTGGGTCACGGATGATGCCCGATGTTTTATTTTACCGTTATATCCGTTACTAACAGCTATAATAGCTCATAACGGTTTTTCTTCTTCATGGAATATCTCAGAAAGTACTTGGCCGATCTTTCTGAAACTTTGCAGGTATGTTCATTATGGGTCACAGATGATGGCCGATGTTTACCAGAATAGCCGTTACTAACGGCTGTAACGGCCCAAAACGGTTTTTCCTCTGTATGGAACATCTCACGCGTATTCAAGATAAAATGGGAGTACGTTTATATGCTTTGCATCTTGTTTTTCTTAATGTGTCTGTTGTCATAAAGACACGTCACGCCATGAGAGTTCTTTCCACCCCACTTTTCTCTGCACATCCGATTGTCATGTTCATTAACTATAAAAGTAACGACGTGACAGCAGAGTATTCGATCTATCAACAAGTTGTTAAAGCAATTAATATGGTATTTAATCAATTAACATGGGTATTTAATCAATCAAACTAAAATGTCTAAGATGCAGGATGGGCAAGAGAATTTTATCTTTTAGCATCACAAGGGACTGAAAAAAATCCAGATAGGTACAATTCTGTTGAATTCTAAATCGGAGACTTTGCAGTGATGCCTACTATATTCAAAGAAGGAACAAAAAGTTTTAATTCCTTTTGCGAAAGACTCAGAGTGAAAAGATTTAAATGAAAGAGTGGTTTTGTGTCATGGACGAAAAGAATAGGACCTGCATTCAGGCTTAGCACCCATGCCCATGAAAGGTAGTATGACCAATAAAATGTCCTTCCCAGGACAGCGTGCTGAGAGGACGTGTCAAAAGCTGTCACTGACATTATCAGAACTAAAGTGTTGTGAGAGAGGCAGCGAAACATCATTTTTGACTCACTTATGTAAGCCAAGTGAGTCGATGTAATACAATCAGTCATCCGCCGCCTCTGTATGTGTGTGTGTGTGTGTGTGTGTGTGTGTGTGTGTGTGTGTGTGTGTGTGTGTGTGTGTGCGCGCGCGCGCGCGCGTGCGTGCGTGTGTGTCTGTGTGTCTGTGAAAGAGAGAGAGAGAGAGAGAGAGAGAGAGAGAGAGAGAGAGAGAGAGAGAGAGAGAGAGAGAGAATGTGTGTTTCTTTAATTTATTTAAACCGTTGACATCATATCAGTGATCATTCATTCATTATGCCCATCGCTCCCGGTGGAGCATAGGCCATCGACGACCCTTCGCCATCACACTCTGTTCTGGGCTGTTCTGGTCATTCCAGTCCAGTTGGTCCCTTGTTGTTTCAACTCCGCCTCAGTGTCTCGCCTCCAGCTGTTGCGAGGCCGGCCTCTCTTTCTCTTTCCCTGCGGGTTCCAGGTCAGGGCTTGGCGTGTGGTGCTGGATGCTGGCTTCTTGAGGGTGTGTCCGATCCAGCACCACTTTCTTCGCAGTATCTGCTTGGCCACTGGTTCCTGTCCCGCACGCTCCCACAGATCTTCGTTTCGGATCTTGTCCTGCCATCGTATTTTGTTGATGCGCCTCATACAGGTGTTGAAGAATGTCTGAATCTTTTGTTGCATCGTCTGTGTTGTCCGCCATGTCTCGCATCCGTAGAGCAGAATTGATTTCACATTGAAGTTGAAGATGCGGAGTTTGGTTCTTATGCTGATTCCTCCAGATGCCCAGATGTTCGTGAGCATGACGAAAGCTGCTCTTGCCTTGCCGATTCTGGCTGTGACGTCTCGGTCCGTGCCTCCCTGTTGGTCAACCACGCTTCCCAGGTAGACGAAAGACTCCACCTCCCTATGGGCTCTCTCTCTCTCTCTCTCTCTCTCTCTCTCTCTCTCTCTCTCTCTCTCTGCACACGCACGCACACACACACACACACACACACACACACACACACTCATATATATATATATATATATATATATATATATATATATATATATATCCCTCTCTTCCCCCCTCCCTCATCGCTGTCCTTCATTACCTCTACACACTATCCCACTGGTATTCCTCAACGCTGATGGAGTGCTGTGTTTCTGTTCAGATTGTTGTGGTCCTTTTCATGTGACTGACGGGTACATCTGTTGAATCTCTTCCATGCAAATGCACACGTTACCACTCGAATGCGTGCACGTATGTTACACACGCGCACACGCGCGCGTGCGCTCGCACACACACACACACACACACACACACACACACACACACACACACATGAACTTAAACAATGTGAAAAACTTAACAAAGTTAAGATTTGATTTGATTGATTTAATTTAGAGTCTGTTCACAACGATGGTGATATTAGACTAAAAAAAAGAAGAAGAAAAAAAAAATATATATACATGTGTGTTTGTGTGTAAGTGCGTTATATGAGAGTGTGTGTGAGCGCGTGTGTGCGTGTGCGTGCGTGCGTGCATGCGCGCGTGCGCGCGCCTGTGTGTGTATGTGTGAGAGTGAGAGAGAGAGAGAGTGAGAGAGAGAGAGAGAGAGAGAGAGAGGAGTGTGTGTGTGTGTGTGTGTGTGTGTGTGTGTGTGTGTGTGTGTGTGTGTGTGTGTGTGTGTGAGTGTGCGCGCGCGGACTCAAATACATGAAAGTTTGCCTATTAACGACCAAACAATAATTATAAACTGATAAATCAATTACAGCAAATGAACAATAACTGAACTCGATATAGCCTTTGCTATATCAATCATTTTGGGGCTGTAAAGTATTTCATGTAAAGCCCCTAATGAAGCAATATCTATCTTCAGAATATTATATAAAGATGTTAGAACTGGACATTCAAAAAGAATATGTTGAATAGATAATGGGAGACCACAAGCGCAATCTACATCCTTAGAAAATTTGGTTTTCCACGAGTTTAAACGCATTTTATAAATTATACTGGACAATGATCTTTGACATAATAACGCTTTCGTTTTTGCAGGAAGTTTTTCATTGTTCATACAGTTTTCTAATAGAGAACTGATTTCATGTTTATCCAATTTTAATCTACTATCTGGATTTTTTCTAAGAGCACCCTCCTTTGCTAATTTATCAGCTATTTCATTTCCATAGATACCACAATGGGATGGGATCCAGCAAAACTCTACAAAAGTTCCTTTCGCCATAACGGAATGTATCATAAATTTTATATCAAAAATCAAGTCTTTCCTTACATTTGCATCCTAATTTCGTAAGCTACAAAGAACAGATTTAGAGTCAACACAGATTAAAATGCTGTAAATTGCCACATTAAGATCAGATATCTAAGATAAGGCCATAAGGACTGCGTATAGTTCAGCAGTGAAAACTGAAAAGTTCTTTCCTAAACAAAATGATTTCTTTACTTTTAAATCGGGAATTACAAATCCAGCTCCTGTATAAGATTCTAAAACTGAACCATCCGTGTAGATTTTAAGATGATGTGGATATGTGTTTTCAAGATGTTCTTTTGCTTCTACTGATATCAAATTGATATTATCTTCTTTTTTAGAGTAGTGTTATCTATATCAAAATTTGGAGAAATATGCTCCCATTGAGGAACTGTGGGCATAGTTGGAGGTTTTGAAATGGATGTAATATCGATGTCACATTTTCTAAATAAATCATCAGTATAATTTCGAATGGGCTGCAGGTAAGAAATATTCTGTGCCCTTTTAGGAAAATCCGATTTGGAATCAAGAAATATTTCATTTGTTACTGAATTTGATACAGAAAGACTTCTGGTTACATATTTGGCTGTTGCTAGTTTGCGTTGATCATCAAGTGACAAAAGATTAGCTTCTTTATATGTTTTAAAAGTATTAGAATGCGCTGGAACACCAAGGGCTACTTTAATAGCTTTACTGTCTATACTTTGTAACCGCTTAAGTAATGTTTGAGAAGATGAAAAATATACTTCCTGTCCGTAAGTCAATTTTGAACGAACCAGACTAATAGAAAGATGCACAAGAGTTTGGGTATCTTAACCCCAAGATTGGACACTGATTATTTATAGTAAAGATAGCCTTTGTCTGGCATTGTTTATAAGATATTCAATATGGAATCTCCAGTTTAATTTAGGAGTGAAATGAACACCTAAAAATTTAACATTATTGGAATATTGAAGAGTTTTATTTTCTAGCACAAGTTGAGGCAAAACGTTTGGATTTTTACCATTGTTAAATAACATTGTGTCTTTTCTCCTGATAGTTCTAGTCCATTTTCATTCATATATATAACAAAGTTAAGAAAACATAGGTATAACTGAGAGAAAGATGAGGAGATCTTAGCGTTTATGGGATAGTCTGCTTTGAACCGAATATTTCTACTGATACCATACAGGTTCCTCTTGAACAGGAACGCAAGCATGGGCGCATAAAACCTCCTGAAGGAAATATTGTTTCGACCGGACAGATAGTTCGTAGCTGTAACTCCTCATCAGCAGGCTCGGCGAGTGGCAAAAAGAATCTGTTAGGGTCACCCAGACCA
>CM065715.1:12610457-12615457 GCA_033310375.1 Conus canariensis
TTTTGTCCCTTTGTTATTTTTGCTTACACCCTTTCTGTACTCCCAGTTCTTAAAGGACAGGGAGTACTTTACAATGGGAACGACGAAATGCTGTCTGTGTGTCTGTCTGTCTGTGTGTCTGTCTGTCCGTGGTCAAAATGTGTTCCATTCGCTCCAGACAAATATTCTGCGGTTCTTTCTGAAAATTTGTAGGTGTGTTCATTATGGGTCACGGATGATGCCCGATGTTTTATTTTACCAGAATAGCCGTTACTAACAGCTATAACGGCCCTAAACGGTTTTTCTTCTTTATGGAATATATCAGTGACGAAATACATCATGACGCATGTTTGATTGTGACGTCAAATGCATCATGACGCATGTTTGGTTGTGATGTTTTTCAGGAAGATAAACTGGGAGTACGTTTATATGCTTTGCGTCTTGTTGTCATTCATATATGTGTCACTTACACAAACGTTTTTCAACTGTGGTGAATTTTAAAGTGGGGTGACTGCAGGCGGAAACTGAAACAAATTTGAAACGAATTGTTAGTGAGTCCCGGCAAACAAACGGAGACAAACAAATCACAATATAAAGTACAACGCGTTTAGACCTCTTTGAATCAATGCCCATCAACAGCCTTCTTGCGCCGAATATGAGAAGATAAGTGATTGCTCGTTCTTCGTTTTCCTTGTCCTGAATGTTGTTCATCTTGCCTGAAAGAAACACAAAGAGGTCTACACGCGTCGTGTTTTGTCTTGTAATTTGTTTGTTTGTCCCCGTTTGTTTGAAGGACTCGCTAACAATTCTTCTTAAATGCTGTTCAACTGTGGTAAAGTTTGACTTTGGTGAAACGAAAGCCCAGGAGGTAACTGTGATCTTCATTAAAGAGTGGTTGGGAACTAGTGTCATTCCAACCACGGCAAGTACAACATTTCATGTCTTGCTCAGTTCAGTAATCTTAAGGGGCGTATCTTTGTACTAAGCCATGACTTGTTTGTTTCACAATCTGGCCGGGATTTTATCAAGAAAACCGTTCGTTCTGGTCAAGATCCGCATCCGCATTTCCTACTTTCCTACAAGAAAAAGAGCATTTGACTGCGTCTTTTTTTGTTTTGTTTTTTTTTTGTTCTTTTTTCGCACTGTATTTAAAATCTAATATTGATATGTTCGCAGCACCTGCTTAGCAAAAAAGCTAACAATAAACAAGTAGGGTAACTCTTGCTCCCATAAGAAAACCTAACACAGAGTAACTTTTATTCAAGACTGGCACAGCCTTTAAACTTGAATGAAGTCAGACAAATACAAAGACGAACAATCTAATAGTGGGGGGAAACAAGCGCAGGCCAGCAACCCCTCTGTCATCACAGTAATGACTTGGCAAAGATTTGGACTTGGGGGGTGGGGGGGGGGGGGGGGGGGTTGAAGATGAAGAAAATGGGAACATGAAATTAAGAAAATATATTATAAATATGAAACCTCTTCACTAGCTGCATGAGGGAACCATCGTAATCCCTCTCGAAAGCAGATCTATTTGTATTGCCTGCTCCTAGGCATTTCGTCCGCTGGATCGGACTCCTCAGGGAGACACGGCTGATTGTGTCTGTGCTCCTGGCGTCAAATAGATCTGCCTTCGAGATTCAGATTCCAATAATTCTCTACCGCTAAAGAACTTTTACACTCCACGAACGAAGTAGTTGACAAAGTATGGTAAAGAAAGAATATTATAACGAATTAATTGACAAACTATAGTTCCACTTAAGTTTAGTCAAAGGGATTGGTGGAAAACTGTATGAAAAGGGCATTAACTTGACAATATAGGTCCACCAATGATTACTGTAAACGGAATAGATGTATTATTTGATGGCAAAGAAAGCACTTATATTTAAAGGCTTAATCATTACGCAGTGTAAATTAAAAGATGGTAATGGTTCTCTGACTTATACAGCTAGCAAAAAATCAGCTGAGTGAAATTAAATGACCTCGATTGTTCACGAACTTGAAGATGTTATAAAAACACCATAATACTAACAAAGCATCCGGCCCGCATTTAATTCATAAATTTATCAAAATTGTCAGTCGACGTAATACCTACCCCTTTAACTACATTTTCAACCAATGTCACTCTGAAGGTAAGTTCTCACAGCTTTGGAAAATAGACAATGTGGCAACCAATCCACAAGAAACAAAGTAAAGGTGAATGTAATAATTATCGGTCGATATCTTTCCTAAGTTGTGTAGGTAAGCTGTTCGAAAGATTTGTGCACAAACATATTGATCATTTTCTCCTGTCCGATAACCTAATTTCTGATGCACAGGTCGATTTTAACAAAGTGATTTGACATTTTTATTCAAAGTAATTCTACATTTTCATTCTAAGTGATTTGTCAGTGATATCTATTGCTATCTACAATATATTAGTCCAGAATTATGACAAATCTGTTCCACTACAGTCCGTATTTTTCTCTATATTTCCAAGGCATTTAATCGCGTGTGGTACATGGATCCTCCACTTAATCTACCCGCTATAGGTATAAACAGTACGCTTTTAGACAGGTTTAACAGCTTCATAGCCGATAGATACCAGTCCGTTGCTATTAGGGTTGAAAAATACACGATGAAAACGTTTTGCAGGCAGTACCGCTGGGTTCAGTGTTTGGATCACATGAAAATCTACTGACATCCACAAAAGAAAAACAAATCTTGAATTGACTATGTAACAAGATCTAATGACCTTGCAAAAACAGTCCATGCAACTGCAGAGGAAGGCAGGCAGAGAGCAAGATAGAGAAAAACCGATGGACATACAGAATAGCATCATAAACAGAACAGCCTTTGCAGAGGCCCACGACTCGGCAATAGAACAGAAAGATACACCCGAAGGTGTCACTGTGACCCAGAGAAACATCGTCCTCAACTACCAAACCACCCAGCTGGGAGCAATGCAGCCTCACCTTCAGAAGCCTGTGCTGTGTTCACAGAGGGTGCCAACACGCAGAGGGCATTTCATTAAGATGTCAAGGAACATAACTGTTCCCTGGCAGATACCATTGTGTGACCACCAGACATGACACAACAGAACCTCCATGGACTTTCCCCTATAGGTGTACCAGCCTTCACTTCATGACTGCAGCTGGCGAAAGATGCACCACCAACCAAACAGCTGCGTGTATCCTGCAGCCCCAAGCGTTACCGTTTCTCTGATAGGTGGAAACAGTACAACTCCAGACGCAGCCAAGCTTTTGCCACAAGGTCTTACATGTCCAATGGATAGGATCCAGAGCTGCAGTCTTTCCCACTGTCAACCAGGTCTTTCCTCACTGTCACTGAGCCTTCCCCCAGAGTCGGCTAGAAGGCAAACAAGAACAAGACACATCCACAGGTGCCAGTGTGACGTCGGCTAGAAGGCAAACAAGAAAACGACACATCCACAGGTGCCAGTGTGACGTCGGACAGAAGACAAACAAGAACAAGACACATTCACAGGTGCCAGTGTGACTCGGAAAAATACTGTCCAGGAACCTTCTAAATAGATCTGCCTCCGGAAAAATAAATCATGAGCTGATAATTCTCATCTTTCCATTACCATTTAAACAGTCATGTACTTGATTTGAACTGCGCGCCAGGATAACGATCAGGATATCGACTGTCTGGAGTACAGGCGCACTGTTTCACACTCTCTGATTGACCTGTTCAGCCAGCTAATGGGGCAACATTGCTTTGGGCGTGCCCACCAACTACATCTGTCCCATGAAAAAGGCGGGGTCACTCGCGTTTAACGTGAGGTCTACTGCAGATTACATTCCTTAAAGATTTCCGAACATGATCAATTGTACTCCAGTGTTGCGCCCCATTGCCTCCCTATGGAGGTAATGTAGAAGAAGAACACCGCCACGGTTGCAAGACAAATCTAGCTCCAGGCATAAACACGTCATTGAGCTGTTTTCAAAACCTTTCTTTACACCATCCCTGAAAGTGAAAGTGACTGCAGCATTACTGAAAACAAAGAG
The DNA here is from genome assembly GCA_033310375.1 of Conus canariensis. NCBI lineage: Eukaryota > Metazoa > Mollusca > Gastropoda > Neogastropoda > Conidae > Conus > Conus canariensis. The sequence continues at coordinate 12,614,447 of CM065715.1, forward strand.
AAAGGCAAATACACGCACAAATCAAGATGAGATGTTCAACAAGCTCCCCCTTGACGCCCCATCGACTCGACGCAAGGTGTCTACTTGTCCGCCCTCCCCTTGGTTTCCGGCAGTGGGCCCCCGAGTACGTGACGCCAAACGTGAAAGAAGGAGAGCAAAGAGACAGTGGCTAAAGACTGTAACAAATGTTAAAACTTCCGAACAAAATCGTCAACACAATTGTACAGCAAGCGAAGACCACATTCTACAATGCACAAATCCTCGCATGCACTACATCCAAGCAACTGTTCAAAGTGACAGACACCATAATGGGCAGAACCAAATCTTCTCCACTTCCTTCATCAGTTCCCCAGGCTGTCTTACACCAGAAATTCTGTGACTTTTTTGTTGAGAAAATAAGAACTATTCGTTCCAACCTTGACTACCAAGCTGTGCTAGCCCCTGACGTTCACCATGATTCATTCTGTGGCTCTCTGATGTCTGCCTTTGAACCTGTATCTGATTCTGATGTTAAAGAAGTGATCATGAAAACTCCCATCAAGACATGTTGTGAGATCTACTACCATCTTCTCTGTTGTCTCTTGTCATTGATGATTTGGTGGCACATATTACCGGAATTGTGAATGAATCCCTAAGCTCAGCCTGTTTTCCTTCTATATTCAAAACTGCAGTTGTTAGACCTTTACTTAAGAAACCCTCCCTTGATGCCGATAATCTTGAAAACTACAGGCCTGTTTCTGATTTACCCTTTCTTTCTATACTCATTGAAAAGATTGTCTTTCTTCAACTTCACAATCACCTACACTGCAACAACGTTCTCTACCCTTCACAGTCTGCTTACCGCTCTGGCCAGAGTACAGAAACTGCTCTCCTGAAAATTGTGAACGGTCTCTTATTGGCCCTCGATGATAATCAAGTATCTCTGCTCTCTCTTCTTGACTTATCTGCTGCTTTTGATACCATTGATCACTCAATTCTTTTGTCTGTCTCGTCTGCACGACACTTTCGGTA
>CM065715.1:12622957-12625457 GCA_033310375.1 Conus canariensis
CACACACACACACAGAAGAAGAAGAACAACAACAACAACGTCAACAACAACAACAACGACAACAAAATCAAATGATGAAAGGTTTGAATTTTTTATTCTGAAAGGTTTGTCTTTGTCTTTCTTATATTAGCATCCCAATAAATATTCATTTGCGTTTGTTTGTTTGTTTGTTTTCTTGCTTGTTTGTACGTTTGTAATCCATAAACATTTCTGTCTTTGTGCTAGATGTACTTCAGAAGTTAAAAAAAAGTCCCAACCTTTACGTACTTTTATGCAGTTTTGTTTTTGCGTATACTAGATGTATCTTCCAACAACAAAATATGACGACACATGTTTCTTATCACATGCGTCTTTGTACTAGATCTAATTCTCAAAAAAGACCCTACCTTTCCATGTTTATTTTCAGCACATGTGCCTTTGTCTGTACTAGATATACCCCCCGTCAAAATATTACAATTTTTAGCGAGTGTGTGTGTGTGTGTGTGTGTGTGTGTGTGTGTGTGTGTGTGTGTGGAAGAGAGAGAGAGAGAGAGAGAGAGAGAGAGAGAGAGTGAGTGAGTGAGAGAGCGCTATCTTTCCATTAAAAAAATCCCTGGTCTTTCTCACTTTCATTTTCTTTTGCTCTAGATTTCACTACGGTTGAAAAATAATTCTCTTTGCTGGTTGTTTTGCTTTTTTTTTTTTTTTTGTTTGTTGTTGTTTTTTTGTTTTTTTTTTTGTTTTTAGGGGGATAGGGGTGTGGAGGTGGCGCACTTTTGTCTTTGCCAACACTACTTTTCTAAGAAAAAAAAAAAAAAAAAAAAATTACAAAATTTGCGGATTTCTTTCTTTTTCTGCGCTTTTGTCGATGTAATGATCTATAGATTGTCAAGGGAGCCAAATCTCTCACAAAGGGCCTTACGCGCTTTAGACGACAAGAATGCCGCACGTAGTGCAGAAAGAAGTAATCGGCCGGCTAACAGTAGCGCCCTCACCTAGCGCATATGGTCGAACTGGGTTAAGGAGTTGTCAAAAGTGGTCAGGTAACTGATTGTCACGTGATCGTTGGCTGCCAAGGTAGTTAGGACCACTCCCGAGTTCGAACCTTCCCGATAGCAAAAGGGAGACAAATTTATCCACTAGGGCCTCGGAGCATCATGTGAGTGCTAAAGGCCCAGTCAGCTGAAGTTGCTTTGTAACCAGACCTTGAAGAACAGGAGTCCTGTGCTTGTTCAGTTGGTATTGCTGTGGGGCACTGTGTTGTTGATTTCTTGGGCTAGTTGAATGCGTGCGGACGTCGTTGTCGTAGCTTTTATAGGATAAGTATTGTGTGAATGTGGCCCTTGAAGTCGGCGGGAATGTTCGATGTCCATTTGGTGCGAAACGGTTTTTTGCTAGGCTAGTTTGTAGGGATATGTGTGCATGCTGATATGTGGATTTTCGGTGTCCATTTGGTGCAAAGTGGTTTTTTGCTAGGTTTGTTTGTAGGGATATGTGTACATGCTGATATGTCGATTTTCGATGCCCATTTGGTGCAAAGTGTTTTTTTTTTTTTTTTTTTTTTGTTGTTGTTGTTGTTGTTTTTTTTGCTAGGCTAGTTTGTAGAGATATGTGTACATACTGATACGTAGAAGAATGACGCCAGAGGGGAATTCAGATTATACATGTGTAGTGTTGTGAACGAGTTTTGATCTAAGGGACATTACTCATATGCTTTTACTTTTAGAGCCTTGTTCTGATGATAAACAGTTTTGATGGCAACCGTCAAGAAGACCCGAGTCAGTACAACAGTTATTACCGCATCAACATGACTTGAAAGTTTCTGTTGTATGAATCCATGCAACAAACATTCTACAACCCCAAGCAGGCACAACATCACAACATGTGAACAAGGTGGTAGAGAAGCAAAATGGACGAAAGACATGGCCCAAAGTGATATCCTTTGTTTCCATCCCTATGTAAACTGAATGGAGAACGGGAGAGAGAAAGGACCAGAAGGGAAGAAAGAGTTTTTCAGTTCAGTGGTTTATTTAATGTCTTTTCATCAAATAGAGAAGAAAGAACACAATACGAGAGTGAGAAGAGTGAGCAGGACAGATGGGTCGAAAGAAACGTGGTCTGGGCGACAGAAGTGACAGCAAGGTCTTGGGCGTAAAAGACAAGCTGAGAAAGAAAGACTGAATTCGAAACCCAGAGGTGGATGAAAGAGACAAAGAAGAAGATTTCTACAACGAGTTCCCACAGACGACCACAGAGACCCAATCCTGAAACCTGGTGCCAGACAACCAAAGGCGTCACCATCACCGAGTGCGGAAGAAAATTTGAAGTGACTTATTCGAGAACTGTGGTCTGGTGTGCCGCGGTGTGTGTGTGTGTGTGTGTGTGTGTGTGTGTGTGTGTGTGTGTGTGTGTGTTGTGTGTGTTAGTGTGTGTGTGTGTGTGTGTGTGTGTGTGTGTGTGTGTGTGTGTGTGTGTGTGTGTGTGTGTGTGGAAACCTGGCCAGGTAAGAAGCCTTTCTGAG
>CM065715.1:12630457-12635457 GCA_033310375.1 Conus canariensis
TCTTTTTGACTGAATGCATGGTCTGTCTTTTGGCAGGAAGGCATGGTCTGTTTTAAGGGGCGAGAGGTGAGGGGAACATAGTTTGTCTTTTTAGCTGACATCATGGTCTGTCTTTTGGGTTAAAAGTATGGCCTATCTTTGACGTTGAAAGCTTGTTTATCTTTAGAGTAAAAATGTTTTGTCGTTTGTTTTGAGTCGAAAGCATGGTCTGTATTTGAGTTTGTTTGTTTTTTTAAAGCAAAAAACATATCCTGTATTTTGATTTGAACATATGGTCTGTCTTTTGAATTGAAAGCATAGTTTGTCATTTTGAGTCGAAAGCATTATTGTCGTTGTGAAACCCAGTAAACTGATTTAGCAAAGTGTTCCTTTAGATAACGGCCACAGATATCATGAAAGATATCCTCCTCAAGATAAATCAACCCCGTCTGGGATTTACATTGATTTTTTTTACCGACTCATTTATAAAATCACTTGAGTGTACAGATCTTTTTCTTTAACCAGCGAGTTTGAATGGTGTATAACTTGGCATTCGTACGCTACTAACTAGATACTGAAAGACATGTATAAAAATGTTTGCTGTTATAACATCATTTTGATAAGAAAAGAACAAAAAAAATTATCCTTATGAAATCATTTACTTGTCGTGGACTGCGTGTATGTTTGTCTGGTTTCGTTGGAAGCAAGTGTTGATAGGCCTCGTTTTGAGAGACATCGTTTCCCATAGAACTTTTCTGTTGTTATTATTTCATTAATAATTTCTTTTGAAATCTGTGTGTGTGTGTGTGTGTGTGTGTGTGTGTGTGTGTGTGTGTGTGTGTGTGTGTGTGTGTGTGTGTGTGTGTGGTGTCGTCTGTGGACACAATAAGGGCTGAAAGGTCAGACCATAGAAGTTCAGTCAACACGTTTAGTATCTACACAGAAAACCAGTTCTGAACTACTCTTAAATTCCGTATTTCAATCACAGAACGATCAATACAAACGGCCAAAGCAATGGTATACATTACACTCTACATAACTGAAGTCATGTAGTACACGTATCGCACAAAAAAAATTCCAGAACAGGCAGGATGAGCAGTTACATTTGTTAGAATGATGGAGTGCTGCAGGTTCCAGATTCGAAATCTGAGGGACTATTTCATTTTTCTTTCAAATTATGGGTTTTAAGGTCAACTGATATCCATAGCTTTCATCTTGACTGATATGCTCATTTTTCATTCAGTGACGTGGTGTCGGTAACTAGTACTTGTTTTTCGTATATAAGTTTTTGACCTTTCCGCAGATTTCCATCCGTCGTTTGTATATTGCAAACAGACTATCTAGAGTGAACTTTTTTTTATCGTTTTAGACTCCAGTACTACTTCTTTTTCTGCCCCACCTTCTGCGCCACCTCAGTACAGTGGCATTGTACCCACACCGCTCAATTCGACCCCCCGTCCACAGCCACAGCCCGGCTCGGCCCGCTGCAGCCCCGGCACCGGCAATCCATAGGGAGCAGTCAATGTCAAGTCGTTAAGAGGCAACCCACAGAATGGACTCCAGTAGTCTTTGTAGACTGCTAACGGAGACCATGTAGAGTACATCTACTTTCTTTAAATCGTTTTCTGCGCTTTTTTCCTTTAAAAGTATGTCCTCTGCTGTCAATGCTGCTCCAATGCTTAAACAGCTAGTTCTCGCTCATTTGATTTACCAACGTACATGGAGAAGGAAAACGCAATGTCCCATAAGTTAACTGACGCACGATGGCATAGGTTTTGATTTCTATCTGCACGTATATATTAGTCTAATGTTGTTGAAGTCATTGACACAACCACTAATAACATCTGAATTCTCTGTATTTCACGTATTATTCAGTAAGAAAAATGCTCTGTTAGTTAGTTCTTTAGTTTAACGTCTGTTCACCCTCACGTGATATTAGACCGGGGGGGGGGGGGGGGGGGGGGGGCGGGAGTACAAGGGGGAGGAGAGAGGTATGGGAGATAGGGAGAGGCGGAGAAAGGCAGGGAAGAGAAGATAAATGGAGAAGGGAGAGGATGGATATGAAAGTAGTGATTGATTGTGCATGTGAAATGCTTCAATTGTTTTGTATGAGTGTGTGTGTATATATATACATATACATACATACATATATATATATATATATATATATATATATATGTGTGTGTGTGTGTGTGTGTGTGTGTGTGTGTGTGTGTGTGTGTGTGTGTGTAAGAATGCATATGTAGAAAACAAATAGATTGGGGGGAGGGGGGGGGGGGGGGTGTAGCAACTATCAAGTAATCAACAAATATTCAACAAGAAGAATATTGCAACCCAACTGAAACCAAAATGTACCGGTTACTCAAAGAAGAATACCAAGAGGGCTAAAATGCAATATTTCAGTAAAAGTTCGCAAAAGATAAAAATCATTCACAATTCTTTCAATCGTTAACGGTCTTTTTACGAGCGAGCTACCTGCAGTGCTAGTAATTTGGTCTTTGATATTAGGACAGTGCAGGAGCAGATGATTCACTGAAATATGGTTCCCACATACACATTTGACGTCTTTACAGTATTTTGTTTTGAAAGCATCTAAACGAATTTTAAACATCAAAGATGTAATTGGTCTTGACCCTGCATCAGATATATGCCTTAGCATCAAATTTGAATTCAGTGTCTCGGAGCCTTTAATGCAGGTGGCGAGGATATTGGCTCTCTGATGCCTTCAAAATGTTGACAAAATTCCCATCGGCTACTTTTTCAATGTGCCTATAACATTCATGCAAATCTAGTTCAATGTTTAGTTGAATTGCCCCTTCAGTATTTCGTGCTGCACTTCTAGCTGCTCTATCAACCAATTCATTAGAGTATACTCCGCAGTGGGAAGGAACCCAATAAAAAGTTACACTAATGTCTTTGTTTGACAATTTATGAATTAAATGTTTGATTTCGAGGATCATTCCAACACGCTTTTTGACATTATGACCTTTGATAGCTTGTAATGCCAATTTTGAGTCAACACAAATCAATATTTTACCAGCATTTTCGGGTAACTTTTCAATATGGCGTAATGACATTAAAATGGCAATCAGCTCTGCAGTAAAAATAGAATAATGCTGACCTATATGATAACGCTTGACTGCTTTCAATGTAGGAATTACAAATGCTGCACCTGTGCTACCATTATCAAGTACAGACCCATCTGTGTATATTTTAATGTAGTCAGCATAATAGTTCTCTAGGTGTTCATTAACTAGATTTCTTAAAACATTTGGAGGGTGATTTTTGTTCAAATATGTATGATCAATATCAAAATAGATTTAATTTGTTCCCAAGATGGTACATGTGAAAATGATGGTTTCGGTGCTATTTCTTTGCTTTTTATTTCTGTGGAATTAATCATATAAGAGACAAACGAATTTGTTGGTTGTAGTGAGTGGATTGTTTTAGCTCTTTTAACAAAATCTTTTTCGGAATCTAGCCTAGTTTCTTCCTTACAAATCGTGTCATATGCAAACGAATTCATTACAAATTTTGCTGAATAGCTTTTCCTGTGTTCGTCAAGAGGAGGAACACCTGCCTCTTTATAAACCCCTAGATTGGAAGCATGAGTTGGAAGTCCAAGAGCCAGTTTGAAAGCTTTGCAATCTATACTTTGTAATTTGTTTAATAAGTATTTTGGAGCACTAAAGAATATTTCCTGGGCGTAACTTAAACGAGATCGAACTAAGGAGTTAGCAAGGCATAAAAGTGCTTTTGTATCTTGACCCCAGCCTTGTTTATTTATGATTTTGAGGAAATTTAAAGCCTTTCTCCCTTTTTCCAATATGCACTGTATATGTTGATTCCAGGTAAGTTTAAATGACAGGCAGACTCCCAAGAACTTAACACTTTGTGCATAATTAATTACATTGCCATTGATGGTAAACATAGGCAGATTTTCAGGGTTATACCCTGAGTTAAACAGGACAATATTTGTTTTTTCTAATGATAGCAATAATCCATGTTCCTTCATGAACCTGGTAATTTTATCTAATTCATTTTGGTATACTTTTTTGGTATAATCTAAAGCTCTAATTGGGGTATTACGCTTCATTGTTACCTTCAACCACATATATAAATCATCTGCGTACTGGGCTAAAACTGTATCTTTCGAAAGATTCTTTGGAAGATCTGCTATCAGTATATTAAATAACATACGTGATAGAACTGAACCTTGAGGAAGCCCCATATGGAGTTCTCTAAGCTTTGAGTATGTGCTTCCAACTCTTACTTGTATGAAACGATTTGCAAGAAAATTTTGTATATAGTTATACATATTACCATTTAAATTGTGTTTCCGAAGCTTTTGTAATAATCTGTAATGCCATACTTGGTCATAAGCTTTCCTTACATCAAAAAAAGTTGCAAGAATATTTTTGCGCCTTTCAAACTGTTGTTTAATTTGCGTCGTTAGTTTTACTAGATGTTCAGTGGTAGAACGGCCTTTCCGAAAGCTGCTTGATTGTGAGGAATAATACTTTGTTTTTCACAGAAATGGACTAATCTATTTAATATTATTTTCTCCATAAGTTTGCAAACGTGAGACGTTAAAGAGATGGGTCGATAGCTGTTTTTATCTGCCTAGGTTTTCCTTGCTTGTGTATAGGAATAACAATTGAGTGCTTCCAGATAAGGGGTATTTCTCCACGGGACCAACATTGTTGTATAAATATAAGTAAAAACTGAATAACATTGGGAGGTAAATGCTTTAACATTTCATTAGATAGTCCATCTAATCCAACAGACGTTTTTGCTTTACTCAGGTGTAAAATACATTCTGTTACCTCCTCAAATGTTATATCAGAATTAACGGAGCTTTTTTTTATTTTAGGCTTGTTATTATCACGAGCTGTTATACTATTTTGCACTTCATTTTCTCTATATTGTCTATCATCAGCTGATAATCCTGTATATCTACTGTAGTTTGCAAACACGTCAGCAAAGGCTTCTGCTTTTTCTAGATTAGAGGGTAGAATTGA
>CM065715.1:12645457-12650457 GCA_033310375.1 Conus canariensis
GGCGGATTTGTATACAGACATCCTAAAAGTAAGGCCAGCTGGTATAACGATTTTTGTGAGATGATGGACACAGTATGGCTTTTGAAAACAGAAATACTATTATTGGGAGATTTCAATATAGATCTGTTTCAGTCTTGTTCTCAATGGTCCAACATTGCTAATTCATATAATCTTCATCAGTGCATTTCTTTACCGACTAGAGTTACTTCAAAATCTAATACCCTTATAGACCACATATATTCGTCGAACATTGCTGCACTTACAGAAATATGTGTACCGCCTACTGGTGCAAGTGACCACAATGCTGTTTGCGTAACTTGGAACAAAAAAGGTTTTAAAGTTCCAAAAGCAAGTCATTTGGTAATCACATTTCGTTCATTCAAAAACTTCAACTTACACGCTTTTCAATCTGATCTCATTTCCTCGCCTTTTGCAAACATCTATAGCTACACTGATCCAGATGATGCCCTTGCCTTTTGGACGAGAACCTTTCTGAATATTGTCGACAAACACATCCCATTGATCCAGAGGCGAGTCAAATCAGATATCCTGCCTGTCTGGCTCACTCAGGATATTCTGAATGCCATGGACGAGAGGGACAATTTAAAAAGTGTAGGCTCTGACAAAGAGTATAAGAGAAAACGCAACATTGTGAAGTACATGATTAGAAAGTCTAAATGTGATTCTTTCAGAAAGTTGGTCCAAAATAAAAACAACGGAGCCTCAATTTGGAAAGCTATTAATAAACTTACCGGACCGTGTTCATCAAGACAGGAATGTTCCATTCCAGTAGAAACACTAAATGATCATTTTGCCAATATTGGTAACAAGCTAAACATAGGGAAAGATAAAACTAGCATTTTTGACACTGCGAATTTACAGAAATTTTGTGATGCAAGAAATATGCACGCAAAGTTTTCTATCCCCCTAATATCTGTTAATGAAGTGTTTTTATATCTATCAACTTTGAAAAATAAAAGTTCATACAGCTTTGATGGAATCAGTCCCAAGATATTAAAACTATCTGTACCATATATTGTAGATTCTCTTACATACCTCTTTAATCTATGTTTATCTAAACATTACTTTCCAGAAGCATTTAAACATGCAAAAATTATCCCTCTGCACAAAAAAGGGAATTTAGATGATCCAAATAACTACAGACCAATTTCGCTGCTATCGTCCGTCTCAAAGCCATTAGAACGTCATATCCATCACCATCTATCATCTTTTATTGAGAAACATAAACTGTTGTATATCAATCAGTCAGGATTTAGGAAACTACATTCATGTGAAACGGCTTTGTGTCGGATCACAAATTTGTGGCTAAAAGATATCAACAACAGGAAAGCAGTTGGTGTAGTTTTTATTGATTTAACAAAGGCTTTTGATTTAATTAATCACAATATACTGCTAAAAAAGCTTAATGTTTACGGCGTCGACAACAATACGGAATCATTTTTTAGATCTTATTTGTCGAACCGTACGCAATCTGTTTTTTCACGAGGTGTTATTTCTTCTAAAAGACTGTTGCCAAGAGGCGTGCCACAGGGGTCAATCTTAGGTCCCCTGTTGTTCTCCCTCTACATAAATGATCTCCCTTTATCAATTCAAAATGCAGTGTGTGATTTGTTTGCTGATGATACATCTTTACAATACTCTAGTCATAGCATCGATGAAATTAATTATCATTTAAATGCAAGCATGAAATCAGTGGAAGGCTGGTGTGATTCAAATGACATGCTTGTTCATCCTCATAAAACCGAGTCTATGTTAATATGTGCACGTCAAAAAAGACAAGTCATAAAAGAAGCAAAATTAAAAATAATGTACAAAGATAAAACAATAAAACAAGTTACAAAGCACAAATTGTTAGGCATCGTCATCGATGAAAATCTTTCCTGGCACGATCAGATCCATAACCTAATCAAACAAGTCTCATGTTGTGTGTTCCAGCTGTCACAGATAAAACACTTTCTCAACGAACATTCACGAAAAATGTATTATTTTGCTTTTGTTCAGGCTCGATTAGACTACTGCTCTATTATCTGGGGTAAATGTGCGCCATCTACTTTAAAACCACTTTGTTCATTACAAAAACGAGCCATTAAGATGATCAGCTGTCAGAAACAATCCGATCCTTCTATGCGTGATGTATTTAGGTACAATAGAATACTGCCTCTTCACTCATGTATAACATTCAACACTCTGATTCTTATGCACAAAATTGTTCATGACGCATGCCCAGATTATTTAAAATCAATAGTACATTTACATCACCATCATGATTCGCTCAGATTCGTTATTCCTAAAGCTAATTTAGATTTATTCAAAACAAGTTTCTCCTTCTGTGGCTGTAAAGAATGGAACACACTTCCAGCAAAACACAGGAATATTTCCCAATTATCAGCTTTCAAAAATGAAGTAAAGTTACTTCTTTTTGATACTCATGACTGACCTATGCGTAGACATTAGCCTGACTATACATACTTACCGGAGACAAAAAAAGTGTACTGCTGATAAACGATGCAGTTGATTGAGATGTGTGTGTGTGTGTGTGTGTGTGTGTGTGTGTGTGTGTGTGTGTGTGTGTGTGTGTGTGTGTGTGTGTGTGCGTGAGAGAGAGAGAGAGAGAGAGAGAGAGGGGGGGCAGGGAGGACACAGAGAGAGAGAGAGAGAGAGAGAGAGAGAGAGAGAGAGAGAGAGAGAGAGAGAGAGAGAGTTTTTAAGCATGAAATCGTTATATTGATGTTATTTTGTAATTCGATGTTACCTTACTTTTTTAAATTGTAGTTGTTGTTGGGCAGAATTGTAAAAAGGCCTTCAATGAGCCTAATTCTCAACCCATTAAAAGATTCATTCATTCATTCATTCATTCTTCTTCGTCTTCTTCTTCTTCTTCTTCTTCTTCTTCTTCTTCTTCTTCTTCTCCCTTCACTTAGACAGGAAGCAAAGAGGCACTGACGAAGGCTGCTGTACGGCGGATGCCCTCCAGTGATCCATAAAACGTTTCCCTCATCGGTGTGTTGGCAGGCTAGATCTCTGCCCTCAGCTTTTTATGTGTGGGAGAGTCCTGCAGGAAGTGTTCCACTGTCATTGGGGCTGTACCGCATGGGCAACTTGAAGATTCGCCATTGTGGAATTCTGGACAAACTCGGCCTGACTCATAACTTCCTGCATGATTTTGTACATCGCTTGAATGCCGAGTGCAACTCCACGATCATCTCTCCTGCACTTTCTACAAAGACAAGGAAAAGATTCCTTAGGCTAAATATACACTGGAGGGCAGTGAGGTGTGCGTTGGTGAAGTTCTGTTCTCCCCGTATCAGAAGAGTGCGCAGGTCACTGTATCCTTTTCTGAAGAAACCAGAAGGGAGGGTAAAAAATGGCATCTGCCAGGGAGCAATTATGTCCCTTCACGTGTTAATGGAATGCCCTGTGCGTGCCTGCACCCTACGTGAACACAGCGCAGGCTTCCAAGGGTGGTGCAGGATTGCTCCCAGTTGGTTTGTTGGGCAGTTGAGGACAATACTTCTCTGGGTCCTGCCCGCACCTTCGGGTGTATCTTTCTTTCTTATCCTTTTCAGAAGAAAGCAGAAGGGAGGGTAAAGGGGCATCGATGATATTCGACCATTTCCTTGTCGAGGAAAAAGGTTTTACCTTGATGAGGGGCAAAATGTTCGGGAGTTTGAATAGAGAGGGTGCACGCCCAGCTAGACACCGGCAGTACATGACAGGTTGAGCACGTGACAACCGTATCAAACGGCGGGGTTATACTGAGGTCAGGCATGTTGACAACCGTATCAAACGGCGGGGTTATACTGAGGTCAGGCATGTACACGCAGTGAGTGGAGAACCGGCTCACGGTGTAGATATTCCATTGGTTGAGATGCAGGGGAGCGGGGTTGCTATATATGATGCGATGTTTAATCATACGTTTTCAAGTTCTGGTGTCATAGGCTGAGTGATTTTCGGCTCTCTGTGTTCATGAGTAATTTTGTTGTTTTACTGAGTGCTGTGCTCTGAACATCTGCATATTGTTCCACAATGGATACGTTCACCCAATGGATTTATCAACTTGCTTTATTTTACTTCAGATTTTCTGTGTTTTCCACATCATTTTTAGTGTGTGCTTTTCTTTTAAACTGTGCTAGCCCGCCATTTATTTTCCCTCCCAACTTTCCTTGAAAATTATGCCTTTGAAAATGACCAAGAACTGTGCTTTCCTGACACCTTGAATACTGTATGATGTGTTGCACTATACGTATTTGTAGAAAGACTGTTAATGCTACATTTTGTTACACGAGAATACCACCAATATTAAACTTGTAAGCAACAAAAACAATTCTGGACAATTAAGAACATAAACTCCCATCAAAACCAAACAATCTGGGACTTTGAAAGGCTGTCAAAATGGTTGTTTGGTGTCTTTGGCGAAAACTTGAATTTTGGGGGTAGGGGAGATAAATGTGACAGTGTGACTTTATGCATTACTCGTGTGGTTCCAGGTACAGTCAGAAACTACCAAGAGGCATTGTAGTGTAATATGATTCATCAGAACAGTTGATTTTGGCCTTTTGGTTTTGTGGACAACAGTTGACATGCCGCCGATGCAGTGAAAATATCGGTACATAAAAGTCACCCACTACTGCACCCAAACAATGAATGAGAAAAGACTGATCAAGTTACCAGCAGGTACACTGATAAGTAAGTAATAAAACTAGTATAAGCAAAAGCTGATTTCTTGTTTATTTACAGGAGCTATTTCAAGTTACATGTGAATGACGCAAGTGAGTGTGTTAGAGGGTACCCTTACGCCAAGGGCTGTAACTCCTGTGCATCCCAATTTTTTGATAGAAACATTTTAGATTCGTGTTCAGGACACTCCAAGGAACATTTTGACACCAGTCATGATAACCCCTGGGGGGGATGCAAGGGAGGCCTAGCTGGCTTGCGTACTATATATATATGTGTAGTAGTAGTAATACTTCAGTTTTACG
>CM065715.1:12660457-12712957 GCA_033310375.1 Conus canariensis
TTTAAAAAAAATATGAGCGTTATATCAAATTCTGCCTGTCATTACATTTAGAAACAAAATGCTTAGCAAACAAGATGTTTGTTCAAACTTCTCATGTTCATCAAAACCAAATAACACCTTTCTGTATCAAAGGTGTGTTATGGAGATTGGCAAAAGATTGTTGAAAACAGGTCTACATGTCGCGTACCTAGAGTATGAGGTTTTCTCAACAACAACAAAATAGAAAATAGTTCGCAGTATAGAGTTTATGAGGAAAAAAATATCGCCGAAGCTTACCTGTTTAAACTTGACGCCGAGGACAGAAAATTAATGTCACTTTTGGGGCTGTCTGAATTCTTCCAATGTTCAGAAAATCAATGAAAATGTATTAAGAATAGACATTTCATTGCTGTTCAGTGTGTCACTGGGCATCCCAGTCACGGAGAGTTGCTAGAGTCTATAGGTAGATCTACAGTGCTTGTCTTTTGTCTCAGATTGTGTCACGTGTTAAGCGTTTTTATGTAAATAATGCATCGTTATAGGTGATTAGAGAGAAATAGGAAACATTCCGATTATGTATTAGAAATCGTAAATGTGACAAACTTAAATTTGGTTAACGTTCGTAGTAGGCTGAACAGCCTTCAACGTTTTAAAGAAATTGATCAAAAAGAAGAGTTTGAAGTTGATTTTGTTAGAAAGATGACAGTCACGGAATGCAAGTGTTCATATAAGTGTGTGAGTGACTGTGAACTCGACCGTAACGAGACAGACGCTGAAAACTGACAGTATGCGTGAAGCTGCCCAAAGGTACAGTTGTTGGATGCTGACCACGATTAGAATTACAGGTAGTGTTTGCAGTATATCTGCATTATTTAGTTTTGTTAGCAAACCTTCTGGGCCTCTTCTGGCTCATTATCTGTTTTTCATTCTTTTCTAGATATTTGTTCTCTCTCTCTCTCTCTCTCTCTCTCTCTCTCTCTCTCTCTCTCTCTCTCTCTCTCTCTCTCTCTCTCTCTCTCTCTCTCTCTGTGCGTGTGTGTGTGTGTGTGTGGTGTGTGTGTGTGTGTGTGTGTCCAAGTCTCTCTGCCTCCCCCTCCCCATCTCTCTCTCTCTCTCTCTCTCTCTCTCTCTCTCTCTCTCTCTCTCTCTCTCTCTCTCTCTCTCTGATGTAATTGACCACACACTGCTTCTAAAAAAAGTTAAAATTGTACCGTTTATCCAATAATGCTCTAGAACTCATCTCTTCGTTTTTAAGCGACAGAAAACAAATTGTCTCAATTCATGAACGCCAGTCTTCTATCTTGCCTCTCAAACATGGTGTTCCTCAAGGCTCCGTCCTAGGACCCATACTTTTCTCAATATATATTAATGATCTTCCCCTGTTTCTCCCAGCGCTTTGTGATATGTTCGCCGATGACACTACTGTTCATGCGTGTGATCGCAAAGGAGAAAAAGTATCTATGTTATTACAGCAAAGTATTAACCAGCTAACCAAATGGTCTGAATTAAACCATATGTGTTTAAACCCTGTCAAAACCAAACATATGATCATAACCACAAGACAAAAACGTCAAACCCTTTCTTATACGAGCACACCCCTTTCTATCAATGGCATAACTATCGAAGAAACAGTCTGTCATAAAGTCTTAGGAGTAGTTGTAGATAACAATCTGTCATGGTCAGAACATCTACGGTCTTTGTGCAAAACAGTTTCAAAAAAGATATACCAGCTGTCCAAGATAAAGCATTTCCTAGACTGCCATTCACGTAAAATATTTTTTCACGCTTATATTGAATCCCATATAAATTATGCATCTACAATTTGGGATTCAGCAAGTAATCATATACTCAAACCTTTGTTTAGTCTTTATAGACGTTCCCTGAAATTAGTTTTGTTAAAATCGGTTACGTTATCATACTCTGACTATACAGATCTGGATATTTTACCATTAAACTTGAAGCTTAAATTCAATAAAGCTTTATTCATGTTTAAGATTCTTTCGGGTCGTGCTCCCCCTTCAATTACAGAGAAATTTAGATTGAATGAAAATCGCCATTTTCATAAAATTGTAATACCCCGTCCAAGAATAGATATGTTTAAAATCAGTCTTCACTACTCTGGCGGCTTCTTGTGGAACCGCATTTCACTCTCTCTTGATGTTCATGCCAGCATATATAGCTTTAAAAGGGCACTTCATACCCAGCTAATGACTGAATTTTCCAATTCATGCTCTTAAACCCTCTCTCTCTCTCTCCTCTCTCTCTCTCCCCTCCTCTCTCTCTCTCTCTCTCTCTCTCTCTCTCTCCTCTTCTTCGTCTTCTCTCTCTCTCTCTCTCTCTCTCTCTCTCTCTCTCTCTCTCTCTCTCTCGTACTGGTCTCTCTCATCTATTGTTCCAAAGGTGCTGCTTGTCAAGTGTAAATTTTTGTCTTTGCTTACAGGTTGGGTGCCTGTTCAATGATTTTCTTTTTCTTTTTCCAGAAATGTGTTATAATTTTATTGTTGTGATAATGTTTATTGTATATATATTTATCTATCTTCCAATAACCATTTTTTCATGAACTATATATGATGACCCCTCCCCTCCCATCTGTTTCTCTCTCTGTCTCTCTGTCTCTGTCTCTGTCTGTCTGTCTGTCTCTCTCTCTCTCTCTCTCTCTGTCTGTCTGTCTCTCTCTCTCTCTCTCTCTCTCTCTCTCTCTCTCTCTCTCTCTCTCTCTCTCTCTCTTCCAGGCATTGATTGTCGTCTGTTCTTTTGTGTTAACCATTTCCTCTGTCTATTTATAGCGTTTATGTATGTTTACTTTAATTCTAGATTAGTTTTGCTGATGTTATTATTCCATTTTATATTTATTTCCCTTTGTTGAGGGCCGGATGTGAAAAAAAGCCATTTTGTGCTTATTCCGCTTTTTCCCTCATTAAAAAAGATTCGTTCGTTCGTTCGTTCTCTCTTCTTCTCTCTCTCTCTCTCTCTCTCTCTCTCTCTCTCTCTCTCTCTCTCTCTCTCTCTCTCTCTCTCTCTCTCTGTGTGTGTGTGTGTGTGTGTGTGTGTGTGTGTGTGTGTCGAACTCTCTCTCTGCCTCCCCCCCCCCTCTCTCTCTCTCTGTCTCTCACTCTTCCTCTCTTAGTAAGTCGCCTTTTTGTGCTTTTAGGTTGTGTTGAGAGGGGCAATGGAGACATGCTGATCAAACTTGGCAAGTGGATGGGCACGCACGGTCCTAAGTGGAGCAAGGGGTTGAAATTCGTCATATACTCCATCACCACATCAGTTTCCAGTGCGACACCATACCAACTGGTTTTCGGCCAGAAGCCCAGGTTTGATCTCGCTGTTTTGGAAGAACTGGCTAAACAGGGTATTGTTAATGAGGAACAGTTACTTGAGGCTATCATGCAATCTTTGGAGTCTGTATGTGAAACAGTCAGTGCCAGAAGGTGACAACCAGTCAGTCGAGCAATTAGTGCCCAATGGTGACGACGTCAATTTGTCGATTGACACTGAAATTACATCGGTTACTCAGCCAGCTGGTGGTGTAGTTGTGACGTCTGAGAATCGTTTTGATGATGATGGCCCTTCAACATCCCAGGTTGATGCAGATGAACATTCAGAATGTCAATGTGCCGTCACCATTGCTTTAGTTCATCAAGCTGCTGGTGATGCATCTTTAAGACAACAATCTGAGGTAGATGTTAAACCCTACAGCGACAATTCAGGTTCTTCAAGTCCTGGGCCTGGACAAATCCACTCACCTGCTGAAAACACATGTTTATTGGAGATTTGTACATGGTGTGGAAGTGGACGAAGATTCTGTTGTTATTTCAGTTGACAAAGTTTTTGATTCAACACATGTACCGACAGAGGCAAATCCTATGGACGAAGCATTAGAATTAGGACAGTTTGTTCTGTGGAAAAGAAGTGCGGTTGTAGAAAATGAAACCTCTACAGTTCACAGGGGGAAGTGGCTGGCCGCAAGAGGACAATACTTGAAAGCTGCCAGGCGTCAGGAATCACGCTACCAAAGAAAAGTTCAGGCTGTGACAAAATCGTTCTCAGAGGGTGACACAGTTGGACTGAAGATCCATGGCGCTGACCGTACAAACACCGATGTGCAGTTGTTGACGTGCAAAGTGCTAGAGTCAAAGATACAGGAAGAAAGTGTCTTGTATAGAGTCTACTGCCCTGCTGGTATCGTCAAAGTTTGGTTTCGGAGGGAAGAATTGGTCGACATGAACACTATAGTTCTCCCAGATCTGGATGCAATCGATCCAAGATGCCTTTCAGAAGTGACACTGATACAGGCTTCAAGAACCTCGACCAAATGGCAGAGCCGAGCGAATGTAAGGACAGTGTGTTCTTGCTCAGGGAATTGCAAAAGCAAAAAATGCTCCTGCAAGGCAGCAGGAATCCCGTGCGGCACTATATGCCATTCCAAAAATGTGAAGTGCAAAAACCCTGGCACCGAGTAGGGGTTTCATATTTTACACACATAGAAAAAGCCGATATGTGGTTTAACGAATGGTGTATTTTTAACGAGTGGTGCATTTTAACGAATGGTGTATTTAAACGAATGGTGTATTTTACCAAATTGAATCAAAGGTGTAGTTTTTAATACTAAACAATTATAACAGATCGACACAAATGTGTGTTTGTGTGTGATGTGTTTGTGTGTGGCAAATATGTGTGTGTGTGTGGGGGGGGGGGGGGGGGGTCTGTGCTGCTTCTTCAGACTGACTGCACACTGCAAACAACAGTGCCATTTGTATCCATATGACACAATAACACAATTCCATCATATCCAGCAGACAAAATTCCAGTTTGGGCTAGTCCAAACTCGAATTCCAATATGGACTGAATTCCAGTTTTGAGTGGCTGTTAGTCCAAACTAGAATCTCAATATGGCCTAGGCCGTATTAAGATTCTAGTTTGGACTAGTCTGATCCGGAATCGGTCTAGTCCAAACTGGGATCTTAATATGGCCTAGGCCGTATTAAGATTCGTGTTTGAACTAGTCCGATCCGGAATCGGTCCAGTCCAAACTAGAATCTTAATACGGCCTAGGCTACATTGAGATTCCAGTTTGGACTAGACCGATTCCGGATTGGACTAGATTCCAGTCTGGACTGTGACATATATATCTCACCTGGTATTCAAGTTTCTGATTCCCTTACCGCTAGACTGTCCGGTGGAATTGCACTTCTTGTAAAGAAAAAGCTGACTAGATTTATTTCACATATCACAACTGAATATGACAACTGCTTGGTTCTCAAAAGATATCGAAACTACTAACGGGTTTTTATTCTGACTGTTTCTTGATTGGTTTGTATATCCCACCTTCAAATAGTATTTATTATGCTGAAACTGAAATTGATAATGTTTATGCTTTTTGGATAACTGTATCGCTGATTTTATTTGAAGAACATGGCGAACTACTCTCATTGTTTTTGGAGATATGAATGCCAGAACAGGCAATGGTAAGGTTTCTGACTTCTCCTCAGACGACTTTATTGGTGAAAATGCAGAGGAATCAAAGCTGTGTACTGTATGTCTCTGGGCCTCTCTCTGACCTTCCTCTCATGATCCAAAACACCCAGTCTTGTGTAGCCAACCTTAAGGACTGGATGACCCGAAACAAACTAAAACTAAATGAAGATAAGTCTGAACTGATCCTGATCACCCCACCAAAACTTCAAAACCACCCTTCTGTTCCGACTTCCATCAAACTTGTTGATTCACCTATCACTCTCTCTCATTCTGCCCGCAACCTCGGTGTAACTCTTGATCAAACCCTGTCCTTCCAACAGCATGTCAGCAATGTCTGTCGCACTTGCTTTCTTGAACTCCGCCGAATTGCTTCTATTCGCCATCTTCTCTCAGAAAACACAACAAAAGCTCTTGTCTGCGCATTTGTTCTATCCCGCCTGGATTACTGTAACGCTCTTTTGTCTGGCTCTCCCTCTCATCTCATCAACAAACTTCAAAGAGTTCAGAATCATGCTGCCCGTCTCATCTTCCGCACTTCTAAATATAACCATGTTACTCCATTGCTCCGCTCTCTCCACTGGCTCCCTGTTCAGCTAAGAATATCCTACAAGATTGCCTCTCTCTGCTTCAAATCTATCGAGTCTTCCTGTCCTGAGCATCTCACCCACCTGTTACATCTTTACACCCCATCTCGAGCTTTACGTTCCTCATGTGACACTCGTATCTACAGTATCCCCACTGTTCGCACTAAAACCTTTGGTCAACGTTCCTTTCCCTATCAAGCTCCAACTACCTGGAATCAATTGCCTCGCTCTCTCAGATACTCACCCTCACTGCCCACATTCAAGCGCCTTCTCAAAACTCATCTGTTTCCTAGGTAACTTCGTCTTCCCTGTGACCCGACGTTTGCAATGTGTGATGCGAGTGTCTGCTTTGTGTGCGTTCGTGTCTGTGTGAGTGTGTGTTTGCGTGTATGCATGCTTGTGAGTTTGTGTCCTTGCTTTGGATTTTGATGCCTTTCTCTCATGTATGATTGTTATATATTGTGTGATTTGATGTCTGTTGTGATATTGTAAACGCCTAGGGCATTCAATTGATTAGGCGTCATAAATGTTCATAATAATAATAATAATAATGTACAAGATTTCGTAGGGAGTCAGGACTAATGATGGTGTTACAAATGAATTTGGCAAATATTTACTTTAAATATGCGATCAATATAACCTGATTATAATGAACGGACTTGTTTTTGGTGATGAGGGGGGAAACTTCACTTACATTGCCTATAATGGATGTAGTGTTATTGATTACTCTATTGTGTCTGAATGTATGTTTCCTGCGGGTTCATATTTAAACGTTATTCCCAGAACTGAATCAAAACATATGGCTGTAGAGATGTTTCTTGAAGTACCAAAGGCCATTGAACTGAAACCCACCTCGACCCATTCTATGATAAGTAATGTTACTAAGTTTGTGTGGAACAATGAAAAGAAAAATTATCATTGTGTAATGTTTAATGATCATGATGTTAAGAAACTAATTCGAGATGCTAGTAATTTAATAGATCTTGATATTGATGCATCATTAGCTTCATTCATTGGTGGTCTCAAGATGGCTGGAATAAGTATGTTAAAGA
This sequence comes from Conus canariensis, assembly GCA_033310375.1. Classification (NCBI taxonomy): domain Eukaryota; kingdom Metazoa; phylum Mollusca; class Gastropoda; order Neogastropoda; family Conidae; genus Conus; species Conus canariensis. Next base: position 12,667,551 of record CM065715.1, read on the forward strand.
CGTTTAGGGTAGATAGTTTCAGACAAAAGCCATGGTTTGACAGAGAATGTGCAGAAAAAAAGACGTGAAATACGTAAAGCTTTTTCGAACATTTCGCAGAATTTGTGACAGTGTCGTAAAACATGATGCTGATAATGATAGTAAAAAGCTGCAAATGATATATTGCAGACATATGTATGTGATTTCGAGGAGACAGTATAAAAAATCTGCTTAGCATTAACAGGTCCGAACATAAACCCTCAATTCTAGATACCTTGTGAATAGTGGTGGCGATCCTAAACGGTTTTGGGGAACTGTTAAATCTGTTCTTATATCTAAAGAATTAAAGCAACATTCGATCACTTCTGGTGAATGCTTTGACCATTTTTAGATGGTTTTTAATAGTGATCTACCTAACGATACTGATTTACCAGATTTTGAAGATACTTTTCAAACTAACTTGCCTGTAGACACAAACTTGGACTGTGTTCCACTAGACAGAGCGATAGAGCAATGGGAAATTGAGGATGCTATAAAAGCTTTGAAATATGGAAAAGCATCTGGTTCCGATGGATTAAGTGGTGAATTTTATAAAAACTCATCTCAAGATGTCATTTCATTTTTAATTCAATACTTCAATACACTGTTTGATTCTGGTAGTTTTCCAAAATGTTGGTCTCAGTCTATTATTCTACCTGTGTATAAACATGGTGATCCTGACTGTCCTGACAATTATGGGGATATTTCCTTGCTAGATATTGGAGGCAAGTTGTACAGTTATATCCTTAATAAAAGTCTTACTGAATGGTATGAAGATAATGATTTGATTGATTCATCTCAAGCTGTTTTAGACGAAATCATAGTACAATTGACCACATTTTTACCCTTCTGGCACTAATTCAAAAGCAGTTACTCAATTGGAGCAAGCTATACGTTGCCTTTATTGATTTCAAAAAGTCCTTCGATTTAGTTAACAGGCAGTACCTTTCGGTGATATTAAAGAAGAAAGGAATCAGAGGTAAAATGTACAAAGCTGCCAAAGGCATGTATGAAACTGTCAAAGCTAGTGTAAAAGTGAACAACCAGTGCACTGAACCATTCTTCTGTCCTCGTGGCCTGAGACAAGGAGACAATTGCAGTCCAGTTTTATTCTCGCTATTTGTTAATAAACTTGCAATTGATGCAATCCCTAATGGTAAACACGGTGAAAAGCTATCCCCAGATTTAATGGAAATTTTGATACTGCTCTTTGCTGATGATGTTCTGTTACCATCTTTCTCGGTTATTGGTCTGCAACGACAGCTGAATATTTTGAGGGATGCCTCGCATAGAATGAGTTTATCAGTTCATTTAGATAAAACTAAAGTGGTCGTCTTTCTCAAAGGCGGTTACATTGCAGTGAGAGAAAAATGGTTCTTTGGTAGCAATAAGCTAGAAGTGGTCAATCAGTATAAATACCTTGGTATCATTTTTTCTCCTTCCCTCTCTTTCTCCTACGCTATGGAAGATAGATCCGCGAAAGCAAAGAGAGGAGTTGTATGTATCTTAAAACTGCTGTGGTGGTCCATCGGTGAAAATCATCTAAAAGTGTTCTTTAAATTATTTGATTGTCAAATCCTACCAATGCTAACATACTGCTCTAAAGTTTGGGGATTGATTGGAAATCAGAATTTGATTGAAAAAGTACATCTGACTGCGTTGAAAAGATTGTTAAATGTTAGCGTTAAGACACCTAATGTCCTCGTCTATGGTGAATGTGGTAGATATCTTCTTTATGTTCATACTTATACAAGATGTGTTAAATATTGGTTGAAACTTTTGAGAATGTCTGATGAGCGTCTGCCTTTAAAATCTTATCAAATGCTGTTAGCTCTTCATTATAAAAATCAGAACAACCGGGTTTCTGCCGTATGCTTTACTTTATACAAATATGGATTCGGCCATGTGTGGGAACACCAAGGTGTTCAAAATATTCATCTTTTTCTCCGAGAATTCAAGCAAAGGCTAATCGATTGTTTCATTCAAGGATTGGAGGCTCAGTTGAGAGATAAAAGTCGGTGTACATTTTATGCATCTTTCAAACTATCCTTTGGTACATCTCAATACTTATTCGACCTAAAACAGTGTGTATTGAAAAAGACCTTAATCAGATTTAGATTAGGTGTTCCAGCATTACGAACGCATCGGTACTGATACTCTAATAATGTCTCTGCTAACTGCCTATTTTGGGAGTGTCGCAGAAAGTGAACTTCATTTTATATGCGTCTGTCATAAATACTCAAATGTTAGAGAAAAATACATTCCCCGTAAGTATTACAATAACCCTTCTTCTTTCAGGTTATCGTTACTGATGTGTGACACTAAATGTATGTGCAGACTGGCAGCATATCTAATGATGCATTTAGAATCCGTAATCTTGCTATTTCGTCTACAGGTTAGTATGGATGTTTATCATGTCCATTTTCAATGTAGTATCCTGACATGATTCCCCTTTGTGCCCCCTCCCCCTTGACATGGGCAGACAGAAGGCCTGGCGCATTAAACATTTTGTCATTGTCTTTCTCTCTCTCTTCTCCCCCTCCCCCCTCTCTCTCTCTCTCTCTCTCTCTCTCTCTCTCTTTCTCTCTCGCTCTCCCTCCCTCTCTCTCTTCTCCCCCTCCCTCTCTGTCTCTGTCTCTGTCTCTGTCTCTCTCTCTCTCTCTATCTATCTCTCTCTCTCTCTCTCTCTCTCTCTCTCTCTCTCTGTCTCTCTCTCTCCCATGTGAAGAAATTATAGACTTTTTTGTCATGTTTTTTAATGCATTGTTTCAGAAGGGTATCTTTCCTGAGTCTTGGTGTGAGTCTATAACCCTTCCACTATATAAAAAGGGGATGTGAACAATGTGAATAATTACCAAGGTATTTCGTTGTCTGATATAAGTAGCAAAGTATTTAGTGCTATTATCAACTCAAGACTCCAGGAATATGTAGAAGAACATAACATAACTGGCGAATGTCAGGCTGGATTTAAACGTGGATATTCGACTGTTGATCATATGTATACCCTTCTTGCCTTGATTCAAAAGCAGTTTTCTTTTAACCGCAAGTTATACGTAGCATTTATTGATTTTGAAAAAGCGTTTGACTCGATCAATCAAAATTTACTGTGGCCTGTATTGATGAAGAATGGTATTAGTGGAAAATTGTTTAAATGTATTCGTAGCATGTACAATGCAGTTAAAACAAGAATAAGAAGTGGCAATAAATTAACTGACTTTATAGCGTGTACTAGAGGAGTAAAACAAGGAGATGTGTGCAGTCCTATTTTATTTTCATTATTTATCAACGAGCTTACAACTGAAATAGTAGAAAATGGTAGGCATGGTGCTAGGTTTATAAACGATCCTACAGAACTCTTTATTTTATTACTAGCAGATGATGTAGCTCTGCTCTCAGAGACTGTTGTTGGTCTGCAGAGACAACTAAATAATTTGAAATACTCAGCTGATAAATTAGAATTGAAGGTCAATTTTGATAAAAGTAAGATTATTGTCTTTAGGAAGGGAGGTTACTTGACTACAACTGAGAGATGGTTGTATGATGGTACTGTCATGCCCGTTGTAAACGTTTATAAATATCTCGGCATAATTTTTTCTACCCGGCTGAGTTTTGCTGCAGCATGTAAAGACCTTTCTAGTAGGGCTAGGAATGTATTATTATGTGTTATGAAGAAATTGTTTGTGCTACATAATAATTCCTTGGAAGTGTTTGTCAACATTTTTGATGCACAGATACAACCCATTGTGCAGTATGGTTCGGAGCTATGGGGTTTAGATAAGAATGCTGTAGTTCATTGTGAATCGGTTCATTTGACTGGGTTAAAAAAGTTTTTTGGGTGTAGAACTTAGAACGCCAAATGATTTAATATATGGAGAAACAAACAGGTATCCAATATATATAAATTCTGCAGTTAAAAGTATCCGCTACTGGTTAAAGTTATTAAACATGACTAATGATAGATTACCACGAAAAGCGTAGAATACACTACTTGATCTCGACTCAAGGGGCAAAAGTAATTGGGTTTCAAATGTTCGTATCTGTTTGTGTGAGCTGGGATTAGGATATGCATGGATATACCAAGGAGTAGGAGAAGAACGTAAGTTTATACAAACAACTCGACAAAGATTGATCGACAGTAGATGGCAAGCGTGGGAAAGTCACATTCAATCAAGTAACAGATTTGATGTGTACAGAGTTCACAGTTCCTCACATTTAGTTAAGAATTACCTTTTGTTTAATATGAAAATGCACTTACGATTTACTTTCACTAGATTTAGATTTGGAATCTCTGATATTAAGGTACATGCTAATCGCTACAAAAATGCGAGTTACAATGAATTGCTCTGTCCCCTTTGTAAAGAATCAGTCGAAGATGAAGTTCATTTTGTCCTGCAGTGCCCTGCTTATAGTAATCTTCGTTTGCAGCTAATACATACAAAATTTTATAACCAACCATGTATGTTTCGTTTTTCCTTGCTAATGGCATCAGAAAAAGAGAGTGTAATTCGCAGTTTAGTTCTTTATGTATATAAAGCTTTCCGGTTAAGAGAAACATTGCTTTCTTGATTGACTGCATTTTGTAATCGTAAGGACTCGTGATACTGCTGCCTTTATGATATTTTTCTTGTAATATTGTTATCGCCTCTTTCACATGGGGCTATGGCCTTAAATGATTAAATCATCTGAATCTGAATCTCTCTCTCTCTCTCTCCCTCTCTCTCTCTCTCTCTCTCTCTCTCTCTCTCTCTCTCTCTCTCTCTCTCTCTCTCTCTTGTTATCACCACTTATATCAAGCTGCTGCTTCGTCATCAAAACCAAAGGACTGTGTGGATGATTTCAGTGACGGTGACAGAATCGAGTCAGAATTGACGTCAGTTCCTGTCGGAAACGACGGCCACTGAGGCAGTACAGCGGGAAGTTGATGGCATGGTTGGTGTACATGAGACAAGCCACAAAAGCATAGGTCAGGGTGGCCCGGGCTCTCTCTGTGTTGGTGCTGGACAGCCAGTAGTACCTCATGTACAGCAACATGATCACCACCGGCGACGTCAGCACCAGGAAGGTGAAGGACACCCACAGCAGCATGACGGTGATATTGGTGTTTGCCGAGGCATGCTTCTTAGATCCTTGTTTTTTACTTCTCCAGCTGTTCTTTTTACCTCGGTCTGTTTGCCCGTCTGTAGTGGTAAAAGTTTGCTCTAGATCTTCCGTTTTATCCCCGGGGACAGTGATTCTCACATCGCTGAGGCTTACATCCGTGTTGGACGTGTTTACATCACTGCCGGAGGTGTCGCCCTCATTCACGACGTTCTCACTGTTCGCCTTGGGGACTGTCTGTCCGTGCCAGTATTCCATGAACTGCTTGCCGAATTTTCGTGATCGTCTGAGCTCTCTGATAATGAGAGCGTTCAAAGTAAGCAGAGAAAGGAAAGGAATGAAACTATACAAGGAGGCGTCGATCCATGTGTAAATTTTTTGTATGAAAAAATCCACGTCTTTATCTGGATACCAGCACTTGAGAGGATCTTCGGGTTTTCCTGAAGGCATCAACCGTCTAGTGAAAAGGATTTGAAAGTTAAGAGCGAACGAGAAGAAACCTATTCCAGAGATAACTTTGAGGGCAGACTTAGGAGTGCTCCAGCTCTGAACTTTAAGCGGGAACCTTACAACGATGAAGCGGTCAGCTGTCATGGCCAAAATAAGCCAGACATCAAAGTGAATGGAGAAGTAGAACAGAAAGTTGTGGAACCCGCAGGCCCAGTCGTTACGGAGGTAAAACTCGGTTTTCCCAATGTAGTCCCTGAGGAGGAAACAGAGACCGAGGATGAGAATTACGGAGTCCAGGACAGCAATGGCGGCCATGTAGACGCTGGTGGAGGTGGTTCTCAACGCAGTGAAGACCAGGGTCAAGAAGCTCAGAAAGTTGCCCAGCATTCCAAGACACACCACTATGGGCAGGTAGATTCTGCAACGAGAACAGAACACTGTAAAACAGCTGCAGGTTTCTGAATTAAGTTGATTTCTACATGCCTCTTGATATATCTTATGGGCGATATCTTATGGGTGATTTTTTTCCTTTTTGTGTGTGTGAGAGAGAGAGAGGGAGAGAGGAGAGAGAGAGAGAGAGAGAGAGAGAGAGAGAGAGAGAGAGAGAGAGAGAGGGACGGACAGACAGACAGACAGAGAGACAGGCAGATTCATAAGCAGACAGACGGCTTGACAGAGAATTTGACAGACAGCGGGAGTACTAACCAAACCAAAAACATTATACAGTTGAAGACAATAATTATTTTATCTCTTTGTCGTATCCAGTCGTAATTTTAAGATAATTGTATAATACTTATTTTTTAATTCAGTTCATAGGAGACCATTTCATTTAAATATGCACATCAATGACTAAACCCAGGAAGAACATGCTATTCATGACTGTATGTTTCAGGCGCTGCGCGGCAACATAAACGTTGTAAATGTTTGGTATAATATGCCGCTGTAGAACGCCCGTCTTGCTGAATTTGAGAAGGTAAGTAATTGCTCGTTCTTCGTTTTCATTGTCCTGGATGTTGTTTATCTTGCCTGAAGAAGATCTAAGAGGTCGAAACGCGTCGTGTTTCGTCTTGTTATTTGTTTGTCCCTGTTAACTGGCAGAGTTACTTTGAATTCCTTTTAAAAGCTGTATATGCCTATCGGTCACTTGCTAAGTTGACGCCGCTGATTGTCGACTCGAACATTTAGAGTTAACAAAGTTGATTCCTCATAAACTAACATCACAGTGAGCTTAACTTCCACGTACACAGAGAAACCCCAATCGCCGAAAGGACGAGAACTCTTCGCTATTGTTGGATTTTTACGGTGTTTTTCACACTTTGAACGATGCCGAGTATTTTCTGTTTCTGACCAGCGCTGTCGTTGTACGTCTTGATGAACGTGATAAGACGTTGTAAGTCTGAGCATAGAAACCTGTTTGATAGGAAATCATCTCCTCAGCGTGACGGAACAGACGACTAGGTGCCATGTTGTAGGTGTGTGTCTATGATGCTGACTTCGGTTAATCCTTAAACCACCTTTTGGAGCAAGTAAGTCTGGTGAAAATGTACATGGTCAAACGGATAAGAAGAAAGTGAATTATGAGTAAATGGAATTTATAAAAGTAAACATAAAATGAAACTTCATTCATTTTCATGTTAAATAACACATGGCTGACAACTGTCGGCTCAGTTGTCAGGAAGCCATGGCCTTGTGAACCGAGTAAGATCATACACCCTTTCACACAGCTCTTCTGTGTAGCTGGTTTGGGGCTGCAGTGTACTGCTGAATAAATAATGTACAGCTGCTTGCAGCTTGAAATTACAAGAGATGGAGCGGGTTTAGAGGTGGACGATGCAAACAAAATACAATTACTGTAATGAAAAAAAGTCAGATCCTGGATACTTAACGATGCCGTTACAACATTTAGAGCACTTTTGACAGACTGTTTGACATATTTTGAGATGCATAACTAACTATCTAACTGAATAATCTGATATTTCTTCTCAGGAATGGGGCCTTGCCACAGTGTGGACCTGCCGCCAGCGCGTTTGTCTTGCAGCTCAGCACTCGGAGAGTGCGTAACTTACATCGCAGAACAAAGAAGACCCCACCGTTGGCTGCTAAGTAGCCGGGGCAAAGTTATCTACTGACGAGGTCAAGATTCTGTCCTCTGACTCACAGAATTATCGGCGATGTTTTTAAACTGGAATCAAGAAGAAAAAAAAATACGGTTTTTTCCCCTAGCGGTAAAAGAGTCACTTGGCAATTGCGCTCCCTCGATGATGATTTCGAAACTAAATGAAGGAAAAAAAAGAAAAAGATACATCCGAAGGGCCGGTGGGACCCAGAGAAGTACTGTCCTCAACTACTGAACCAACCAGTTGGGAGCAATCCTGCACCACCCTTGGAAACTTCGCTGTGTTCACATAGGGTGTAGGCATTCACAGGGCATTCCCTTAAGACGTCAAGTGACAAAACTGCTCCCTGGCAGATGCCACTGTATAATGGATACTGTATGTGACACGACAAAAACTCTACGGGAACGTTCCCATGGGTGCACCAGCACATATTTCATGACCGCTGAGCCCACCGGCGGAAAACGCCACTGTCAAGCAATTGCCGTGTGCATCGATGCAAACAAGAAAGGTTTGTCAAGTAAATTGATATCTATGAACCTGCTTGAATTGACGTAGATTTGAATAAGAAGTCGAATCAAGTGAGCCAAATAACAGTCTTAAGACACAGATGGGGAGAAAGATATCGTGTCAGTCACTGTGCAGTATCAAATTGAGTTCAGCTGCTGCAACTGCCTTCAAAGTTTATCTCAGACAGTGAGAATTTAGCTGGGTGAAACAGTTTTGATCTCTCTGTGACACTGTTAGAGTTACGTCAAGCCTGATGCGGTGCTTTCGAGTAGTGCCTGATAGAAGTTAGGGAGACTGATCGACGTTGACGGTGCTTTCGAGTAGTGCCTGATAGAAGTTAGGGAGACTGATCGACGTTGACGAAGGTCTGCGCTCCCCCTCGTGCCCTTCCTGTTTTAAAACGTTATGCTCACAACAAAACCTCAGCTCTCAATCTGGGGATTGAATCTTAAAGGAAACGCCAAGGCAAAGTAAGCAATCAGCCTTAAACCCTATATCTTTCGCTTCAAAGCGATGAACGTGACATAGTATCAGCATGCAAACTAAACTCTCACCCACAACAGCAAAAAAACACTAATAAGATCCATTAGGCCAAGCCAAAATAATCAATCAGCCTTAAACCCTTTACTTTTCGCTTTAAAACAATGAACGTGACATAATAAGTAAACGAGACTCACCTCAAGAGATGATAATTATCATCATAACTACCTTGAGTCACACATTATCTCCCTTCTAACAGCCTCGTTTTCATACAATGCCTTTTGTGACGGTTGTGATAATGGTGGATTGATAATAATGGTAAGGAGGGGGGGGGGGGAGGCAAACGAAAAAAAGAATTATATATAGAAGGGGTAAATAAGTACATGAACAGAAGAAACTTAAAAAAAAAAAAAAAAGTTTAGGTGAATAAAATAAATGATTTCGCTGGGTGATGAAAGAGGTGGTGGTAGTTATGCGTGGGTAGTTGTGAAAGGTGTGTGGGTAATGTTAATGAGGGAGGGAAGGGGATGGAAGATAAATGGGTGATAAGGTATGATTGGGAGGGGGGGGAGGGGGGTTGAGAAAAAAAAAAAGGAGGAGGGTAATTGTGTGTGTGGGGGGGGGGGGGGGAGGAAGGGGGGCAAGAGAAGGAGAGCTCATATCTCTTCATCCACTATGGGGTGGGGGGTGGGGGTGGGGGTGGGAGGATGGGAGGTTCATATTAATAGTGTTGTTTAAAAAAGTAAACAATGCTGTGGGATGATGTTCATTGTAACAGGTGAAATAATGTGTTGGCATCAATATGCTGCTGTTTGTTGAGAGAAGATAGCAGTGATCAATGAAAAACAGGGTATCATGTGTTGCACACACACACACACACACACACACACACACACACACACACACACACACACACACACACACACACACACAAAAAGGGGGGGGGGGGACCACATGTAAACAATGTTCTAGGTGAGTTAAGATCGTGTGATCATAATGAGACTAACTGTGGAAAACTTTTTCAGTTAGTCTCATTATGATCACACGATCTTAACTCACCTAGAACATTGTTTACATGTGGTCCCCCCCCCTTTGTGTGTGTGTGTGTGTGTGTGTGTGTGTGTGTGTGTGGTGTGTGTGTGTGTGTGTGTGTGGTGTGCAACACATTGTTTACTTTTTTAAACAACACTATTAATATGAACTCCCAACCTCCCACCCCCACCCCCACACCCCCACCCCATAGTGGAGGAAGAGATATGAGCTCTCCTTCTCTTGCCCCCCTTCCTTCCCCCCCCCCCCCACACACACACACATTACCCTCCTTTTTTTTTTCCTCAACCCCCCCTCCACCCCCCCCCCCTCCCAATCATACCTTATCACCCATTTATCTTCCATCCCCTTCCCTCCCTCATTAACATTACCCACACACCTTTCACAACTACCCACGCATAACTATAATAATAATAATAATAATGATTTCTTATATAGCGCTTAATCAAACGAATTTCTCTAAGCGCTTTACAAAGTCATACTACATTCACCCTTCTCATATACAATAATACACCTTATACCCAACTACAAATACTATTACTACAATAACTAACAAATCCTAATCCTACCAATGTGACATTCACTTATTCTTCAAATATCACTACAAAAACTTAATCCTATAACGTTCAATCATACAACAAATACATATAATAGAGAACATACACATACGCTACATTTGAAAAGGCCCAGACGGCTATGAGTTAGGTTGTACCCCCCCCCCCCCCTTCCCCACAGCATTGACTAATTATGAGAAAATAGATGGGTTTTAAGTTTAGACTTGAAAGAAGAGATAGAATCTGAATGTCTGAGACAGTCTGGCAGTCTGTTCCACATCGCTGGAGCTTGAAAAGAGAAAGATCTTTCACCAGTAGTAGTCCTGAAGCGAGTCATTCGCAGATGGCGGTCGTCAGCACAGGAGCGTAGTTGTCGAGAGGGGGTGTAGATTTTAAGGAGATCTGAGAGATAAGAAGGTCCATTTTCAAAGAGAGCAGAGAAAGTGAGAGTTGAGATTTTGTACGAGATACGGTTTGAGACAGATAACCAGTGAAGAGAGCGGAGGAGAGGCGAAATGTGAGCATGTTTTCTTGCTCTACAGACGACTCGGGCTGCATGATTTTGGATTCGCTGTAATCTTTCTATCAGGTATTTTGGAAGGCCGGCCAAAAGTGAGTTGCAGTAATCTATTCTAGATAAGACAAATGCACAAATGAGAGTTTTTGTAGCATCTGTAGAGAGAAGGTGACGTACAGAGCTGATTCTTCTTAGTTCTAAATAGGCAATATTTGAAACCTGTTTCTCAAAGGAGAGGGATTGGTCAAGTATGACCCCTAGACTGCGTACAGAGGTGGAGACAGAGACAGCACAGTCATTGATAGTGACAGTTGAAGGCAGAGAAGGATGGTTAGGCTGTTTTGTCACGAACATGAGTTCCGTCTTGTCGTCGTTTAGTTGTAGTTTGTTGGTTGTCATCCAGTCCTTCAGGTCTGCAATGCAGCCCCGCGTCCGAGAAATCAGTGAGTCAGTTTCAGCAATGGGAGCCGACTGATGAAGCTGAGTATCGTCAGCAAAGCTCTCATGCGACATGGCGTGACCACTGATGACGTCAGACACAGGACTAGCATACAGCACAAAAAGGACTGGCCCAAGTACAGAACCCTGAGGCACACCGTACCTAAGAGGAGAACTGTCTGAGTATCTTCCCTGTACACACACTGTCTGAGTCTGTCCAGTCAAGTAAGAGATAATCCAGTCGAGAGCTGTGTCTTTAAATCCAAAGGAAGTTTGAAGCCGTGAGAACAAAATATTATGATCGATCGTGTCAAATGCTGCAGAGAGGTCTAACATTGCTAATAAGGAAACATTCCCATCATCAAGCCCGCAGAGGAGGTCATTGACTATACGGAGGAGTGCTGTCTCACAACTATGGCCTTGTCTGTAAGCAGATTGATGAGGATTCAAAAGGTGATTCTTTTCGAGATGTTCTAGAATTTGTTCCAAAACGATCTTCTCCAATAATTTTGATAGAAATGACAATGACACCTCTTTCATCACCCAGCGAAATCATTCATTTTATTCACCTCAACTTTTTTTTTTTTTTTAAGTTTCTTCTGTTCATGTACTTATTTACCCCTTCTATATATAATTCTTTTTTTCCAGTTTGCCTCCCCCCCCCCCCCCCCCCCCCCCCCCCCCCCTTACCATTATTATCAATCCACCATTATCACAACCATCACAAAGATTTCACACCACCCACTAAACTAGACACACAACCCTATAGTATCACACAACCCCCCACTCCCCCCCACGAACCGCCCCCCCCCCCCCCCCTCCTTTTCCTCTCCCATAATCCCCCTTGTCATTTCCGCCTTGCGGCTATTCTCCCCACCACATGGACTAACAACAGATGAGTCATTTTCGTTCTTTGTTTGTACTGTCTTAAATGTTAAATGTGATTTATTTTTTCGCCTGAAGAAGACCCAAGTGGTTGAAATACATCGTGTCTTGTCATGTGCTTTGTTTGTCAATGTCATTGGCGGTAACTAACACCCTCTCTTTCTAAATTTTGCTTCGTTCTCCACCGTCAGTCACTCCATTTTGAAACTTATTTAGTTTTGTTAGCAAACCAACTGGGCCTCTTTTGGCTCATTATTTGTTTTTCATTCTTCTCTAGATATTTGTTTGAGAAGACATAAGCCCTCAGGTAAATTACTTATCTTTCTTGTTATGTAGTAACTGGATAACAATATTTACTTCAGTTCTTCTGTGAGTGAATCCCTTGTGCGACATGAGTCCATGACAGTGGTGACCTCTAGTTTTTATACGTGAGCGTGGGTCCGAACACGCGCCCATATCCTGACTTGAAAATGAGTGAAATTCACTTGGCCCATTCCATGACGTAATATTGTCGAGAATGTGTGTTGTTGAAAGAAAGGGAGAAAACGAAACTTATTGTGATTGCACCAGGAAGGTTGTTCAGCTTCTGAACAAGTTTTACCCCTGCAAGGCTTGGTCCCTGGAAGATGTTGCACGGGCCCATCGTGTTGGACGGAAAATAGAACACGCTGCCTACCCCCGTCCCCTCATTGCAAAACTACACAGGTGGAATGATAAACTGTCCGTTCTATGTGAAAAGGACAGCAGAAAGGACTTGGCTGACACGCTGAACATTCGTGTGGGTGGCGACCTTACGAACAGACAGCAAAATATTATCAGACGCGAGAAGGAAGAAGGACGACGTGCCTTCTTTCGCAACGGACGCCTGCACGTTCACGATAACAGAAGAGAGCAGCGCCATGGATACCGTGCTGGCAGACAACGTTCTCTGCAAAGCCATCACGCTGAAATTAAAAACCAGCCGCAGCAACCTGTCAGCCCACCTCCTCCCTCTGATATGGAATCCTTTCCTTCCCTCAGACGTCCACATGCATCAGCTCAGAAGAACGACGGATCCTCTTGCCCTGCGCCCTGCCGTCCCTCTTCATCCCCAATGCCACGTCCTCAGAGAACGCCGCTAACCAAAGCCAGTGTCCGCCAGACAGCTTCACCAGGTCCCGTTCCTTCCGTCCCTGGTGACCGTGCTGTTGCTCCACAGGAACTGAACCTTGCCAGCCAGGAGACCCTCGCACCTGATTCAGAGGACAGTGCGAGTGATAAACTCGCTGATGAACCTTCCGTCTACCAGAGAACTGTCACCTCATTCTCCCGCACCACCTCGACTTCCAGTGTGATCAGCGCTCCTCCACCGGTCAGTGCATGTTCGCAAAATAGACACTTCCTTTCCACTGAAGCCACAAAAACTCTGGTTTGTTCCCAAGTTCTCTCAAGGCTGGACTACTGCAACAGTCTCTTGGCTGGCTCACCAAAGTACCTACTCAATAAACTGCAGAAGGTTCAGAATAGCGCTGCCAGGCTTGTTTGCAAAGCGTCTAAACGTAAACATGTCACTCCTCTGTTGCAGTCCCTCCACTGGCTTCCAATTCAGAGGCGAATTGACTACAAGCTGGCGTCCGTCTGTTTCTCTTCTGTTTCTGGTACTGGACCAAAATATCTTTCCGACATCCTCCACATCTACATCCCATCCCGTCATCTTCGTTCCTCTGCCGACAGTCGCCTCTTGCGCATTCCTTCTGTCAGAACAAAATCTTTTGGTCAAGGTTCTCTTTCCTTCCAAGGACCAACTGTCTGGAATACACTTCCCATCAGTGTCAGACACCTACCTTCACCTCTTTCTTTCAAATCTGCGGTCAAAACTAACTTCTTTCATCAGTCGTAACCCCACTCCCTCCCCCCCCCCCCCAACTTCCCAATCCACCTTGAGTGGGTTTGTGCGTGTGCACGTGAGTGCCTGGTGGTTGTGTTGCTTGTGCGTGCAGGCCGTGTTGATGTGAGTGCTTGCGTGCGTGCGTGCTGGTGTCTGAGAGCGTGGGTGTGTGGTCATGCGTGAGCTCGCGTGCGCGCGCGCGCGCGCGCACGCGCGCTTGCGTGTGTGTGTGTGTGTGTGTGTGTGTGTGTGTGTGTGTGTGTGTGTGTTGTTGTTGTTGTTGTTGCTGTTGGTAATGTAAAGCGCTTAGAGCCCTAAATTATAGAGAATAGGCGCTATATAAATTAACATTATTATTATTATTATTATATACTCAGGTTGGTTCACCTGCCCGTACTGTGCATGTGAAAGCGGACAAAACGAATTGTTTCCTGTCCAGTGGAATTGTCTCCGCCGACCGTTCCTCCATTCTAGACCCTGTGGATACATGGAACTCCGTTGATGTTGAAAGTCAGTCTTTTTCTCAGTCCTTGTTTCAGTCCCAGCAGTCTTCTTTAGTTAGTGACCAGTCCCCTACCTGTTCTTACGTTCTTCCTCAAGTTTCATATGAAAACGAAACCCCAGTCAAATCACCATGCCACCCGCCTCAAACCCGAAGCAGAGCCAAATGTCGCCAGACACACCTGACAGACACATTCACTACCACAGGCCCTAGACACACTGCTCGTACAGCCCCAACCCCCTCCAGTAGCTAGAAATTCGGCCCTGCCTGTGTATCACTCCACTGCTCAACTGTCTTGCATTTCAAAAGATGCCAAAACATTACGGTTCGTGACTTACAATGGGAAAGGTATGTCAACAATAAAGAAGCATGAGGTTCGATCTTTTGTGTCTCTTTTTTATTGCATTCTTTTAGTTGAAACTGTTTCAGATTCCTCCCCAAGTCACTTGTTTCCTTATCATGATGTATATGTCACAGCCCAGACTGGAATCCAGTCCAATCCGGAATTGGTCTAGTCCAAACTAGAATCTCAATATAGCTAGGCCGTATTAAGATTCTAGTTTGGACTAGACTTTTACCAGTCCAAACTAGAATCTCAATATGGCCTAGTCCATATTACGATTCCAATTTGGTCTTGCAGAAGTCCAGTCCAAACTGGAATCTTAATATGGCCTAGGCCATATTGAGATTCTAATTTGGACTAACCGCTTGTCCAAACTGGAATTTAGTCCGAAATGGAATTCACACACACACACACACACACACACACACACACACACACACACACACACACACACACACACACACATATTTTTGAGTATAATTTTTACTTTTGGCTGTTTTGAAAATACTGCATTTAACTCTGCTTGGTAACGCAAGTATGAAAAGATATCAGTTTCTGAGTGAGCAAGTGGCACAGTCGGTTGTGTCACTGACACCTGACTCAGAGCACTGAAATCAGTTCAACGTTCTTTGCCCCTGTAAGTGTTGGACCGAGTAGTGTTCTGCCTGTCTGGTGAACAGTATACAAAGCAACACAGCCGCAACACTCATCAGTCAATCAGTCCGTTCGAAACAGTTCGACTGCCAGTGGTGACGATGGATTCTGTCCAAAAAGAACGATTTTATGAAGAGATCGACACAATTATCCGAACCCTAGATCAACGGAAACGGGACACATTTTGCGTTTCCCAAGAAAATATCACAAGATTGTGTCTGCACTGAAACTTGAGAAGCTTGCCAAATGTGACGATGGGCCCAAGTTTAAATACTGGGCACAAAAAACTACAAGCTCGAAGTTGTTGGAAATCAGGACACTGTGTTCTGCAAACGTCAGAATTGTCCTCTGGTGACAAGAGAGGAGTTGTTCCACACAATTTTGCGGTGCCATGAACGCGTCGGACATGCAGGCCATGATAAAACATGGGCCGAAGTCAGTGGAAACTACGCTGGAATAACAGGTCGAGCTGTAGACGTGTTCTTGAAGACGTGTGTGAGCTGTGGCCAACGAAAAGTTGTGAAGCCTCTGCCATCAGGAAACCCAATGATAAATTTGATATTTCTTCACCGTGTGCAAATTGATCTGATCGACTTTCGTAGTCGTCCGGACCAGGATTTCAAGTGGATATTGCACTGCAGAGACTTCTTTTCTAAGTTCAGTTGGGGTTATCCCCTCGTTTTCAAGTCAGCAGCAGAAGTTGCAAGACACCTGCTGGAACAGTTTTCAATCTTTGGACCACCCCGAATTCTACAGAGCGACAACGGATGCGAGCTTACCGCAAGCGTTATCAAGGAGGTTTGTGAACTTTGGCCTGGCACTGTCATCATCCGTGGACGCCCAAGACATCCGGAAAGTCAGGGTAAGTAAGATCATCTCTCTCTCTCTCTCTCTCTCTCTCTCTCTCTCTCTCTCTCTCTCTCTCTCTCTCTCTCTCTCTCTCTGTGGGTGTGTGGGTATATGTGTGTGTCTAAGTCTCTCTCTGCCCCCCCCCTCTCTCTCTCACACACACCATCTCTCTCTCTCTCTTTCTCTCTCTCTCTCCCTCTCTCTCTCTCTCTCGCTCTCTCTCTCTCTCTCTCTCTCTGTGTGTGCGCGCGCGCGCGCGCGCGCGTGTGTGTGTGTGTGTGTGTGTGTGTGTGTGTGTGTCCAAGTCTCTCTGCCTCCCCTCCCTGTCTCTCTCTTTCTCTCTCTCTCTCTCTCTCTCTCTCTCTCTCTCTCTCTCTCTCTCTGTGTGTGTGTGTGTGTGTGTGTGTGTGTGTGTGTGTGTGTGTGTGTGTGTGTGTGTTTGTCGAACTCTCTCTCTCTGCCTCCCCCCCCCCCCTCTCTGTCTCTCACTCTCTCTCCCTCTCTTAGTAAGTCGCCTTTTTGTGTGCTTTCAGGCTGTGTTGAGAGGGGCAATGGAGATCTGCAGATCAAACTTGGCAAGTGGATGGACACGAACGGTCCTGAGTGGAGCAAGGGGTTGAAATTCGTCATATACTCCATCACCACATCAGTTTCCAGTGCGACTAAGACGACACCATACGAACTGGTTTTTGGCCAGAAGCCCAGGTTTGATCTCGCTGTTTTAGAAGAACTGGCTGAACAGGGAATTATTAATGAGGAACAGTTACCTAAGGCTATCATGCAATCTTTGGAGTCAGTGAAACAATCAGTGCCAGAAGGTGACAACCAGTCAGTCGAGCAATTAGTGCCCAACGGTGACGACGTCAATTTGTCGATTGACACTGAAATTACATCGGTTACTCAGCCAGCTGGTGGTGTAGTTGTGACGTCTGAGAATCGTTTTGATGATGATGGCCCATCAACATCTCAGGTTGATGCAGATGAACATTGAGAATGTCAGTGTGCCGTCACCATTGCTTTAGTTCATCAAGCTGCTGATGATGCATCTTCAAGACAACAATCTGAGGTAGATGTTAGACCCTACAGCGACAATTCAGGTTCTTCAAGTCCCGGGCCTGAACAAATCCACTCACCTGCTGAAAACACATGTGAAAAGAGTACCTCCTTTTAAGTGACAAACTGATTGTTGGTGAAGGGACAGAAATTGTTAATCGGAGATTTGTACACGGTTTGGAAGTGGACGAAGATTCTGTTGTTATTTCAGTTGACAAAGTTTTTGATTCAACACATGTACCGACAGAGGCAAATCCTATGGACGAAGCATTAGAATTAGGACAGCTTGTTCTGTGGAAAAGAAGTGCGGTTGTAGAAAATGAAACCTCTACAGTTCACAGGGGGAAGCGGCTGGCCACAAGAAGACAATACTTGAAAGCTGCCAGGCGTCAGGACTCACGCTACCAAAGAAAAGTTCAGGCTGTGACAAAATCGTTCTCAGAGGGTGACACAGTTGGACTGAAGATCTATGGCGCTTACCGTACAAACACCGGTGTGCGGTTCGTGACGTGCAAAGTGCTAGAGTCAAAGATACAGGAAGAAAGTGTCTTGTATAGAGTCTACTGCCCTGCTGGTATCGTCAAAAGTTGGTTTCAGGGGGAAGAATTGGTCGACGTGAACACTATAGTTCTCCCAGATCTGGATGCAGTCGATCCAAGATGCCTTTCAGAAGTGACACTGATACAGGCTTCAAGAACCTCGACCAAATGGCAGAGCCGAGCGAATGTAAGGACAGTGTGTTCTTGCTCAGGGAATTGCAAAAGCAAAAAATGCTCCTGCAAGGCAGCAGGAATCCCATGCGGCACTAAATGCCATTCCAAAAATGTGAAGTGCAAAAACTCTGGCACCGAGTAGGCGATATGTGTTTTAACGAATGGTGTATTTTTAACGAATGGTGTATTTTAACGAATGGTGTATCCAAACGAATGGTGTATTTTGCCAAATTGAATCAAAGTTGTAGTTTTTAATACTAAACAATTAAAACAGATCGACATAAATGTGTGTTTGTGTGTGCTGTGTTTGTGTGTGACAAATGCGTGTGCGTGTGTGTGTGTGTGTGTGTGTGTGTGTGTGTGTGTGTGTGTGTGTGTGTGTGTGTGTGTGTGCTGCTTCTTCAGACTGAGTGCATACTGCAAACAACAGTGCCATTTGTATCCATATGACACAATAACACAATTCCATCATATCCAGCAGACACAATTCCAGTTTGGGCTAGTCCAAACTCGAATTCCAATATGGACTGAATTCCAGTTTCGAGTGGCTGTTAGTCCAAACTAGAATCTCAATATGGCCTAGGCCGTATTAAGATTCTAGTTTGGATAGTCCGATCCGGAATCGGTCTAGTCCAAACTGGGATCTCAATATGGCCTAGGCCGTATTAAGATTCGTGTTTGAACTAGTCCGATCCGGAATCGGTCTAGTCGAAACTAGAATGTTAATACGGCCTAAGCCATATTGAGATTCCAGTTTGGACTAGACCGATTCCGGATTGGACTGGATTCCAGTCTGGACTGTGACATATATATCTCACCTGGTATTCAAGTTTCTGATTCCCTTACCGCTAGACTGTCCGGTGGAACTGCACTTCTTGTAAAGAAAAAGATGACTAGATTTATTGCACATATCACTATTAAATATGACAACTGCTTGCTTCTCAAGATATCGAAACTACTAACGGGTTTTTATTCTGACTGTTTCTTGATTGGCTTGTATAGCCCACCTTCAAATAGTGTTTATTACGCTGAAACTGAAATTGATCATGTTTATGTGTTGTTTTTTTATCTGTATCGCTGATTTATTTGAAGAATATGGCGAACTACCTCTCATTTTTTTTTTATTTGTTTTTTTTGTTTTTGATATCTGAATGCCAGAACAGGCAATGGTAATGTTTCTGACTTCTCCTTAGACGACTTCATTGGTGAAAATGCAGAGGATTCGAAGCTGTGTACAAGATTTCGTAGGGAGTCAAATGATGGTGTTACAAATGAATTTGGCAAATATTTCCTTTACGTATGTGGTCAATATAACCTGATTATAATGAACGGACTTGTTTTTGGTGATGAGGGGGGAAACTTCACTTACATTGCCTGTAATGGATGTAGTGTTATTGATTACTCTATTGTGTCTGAATGTATGTTTCTTGCTGGTTCATATTTAAACGTTATTCCCAGAACTGAATCAAAACATATGCCTGTAGAGATGTTTCTTGAAGTACCAAAGGCCACTGAATTGAAACCCACCTTGACCCATTCGACAATAAGTAATGTTACTAAGTTTGTGTGGAATAATGAGAACATAATGATTATTGTGCAATGTTTAATGATCATGATGTTAAGAAACTAATTCGAGATGCTAGTAATTTAATAGATCTTGATATTGATGCATCATTAGCTTCATTCATTGGTGGTCTCAAGATCGCTGGAAAAAGTATGTGAAAGACGCTCAGGGAAGATAGTTTCAGACAAAAGCCATAGTTTGACAGAGAATGTGCAGAAAAAAGACGTGAAGTAGGTAAGCTTTACGAACATTTCGCAGAGTTTGCGACAGTGTCGTAAAACATGATGCTAATAATGATAGTAAAAAGCTACAAATGATATATTACAGATATATGTATGTGATTTCGAGGAGACAGTATAAAAATCTGCTTAGCGTTAAGAGGTCCGAACATAAACACTCAATTCTAGATACGCTTGTGAATAGTGGTGGCGATCCTAAACGTTTTTGGGGAACTGTTAAATCAGTTCATATATCTAAAGAATTAAAGCAAAACTCGACCACTTTTGGTGAATGCTTTGACCATTTCTGGATGGTTTTTAATGGTGATCTACCTAACGATACTGATTTACCAGATTTTGAAGATACTTTTCAAACTAACTTGCCTGTAGACACAAACTTGGACTGTGTTCCACTAGACAGAGCGATAGAGCAATGGGAAATTGAGGATGCTATAAAAGTTTTGAAATATGGAAAAGCATCTGGTTCCGATGGATTAATGGTGAATTTTATAAAAACTCATCTCAAGATGTCATTTCGTTTTTAATTCAATACTTCAATATACTGTTTGATTCTGGCAGTTTTCCAAAAAGTTGGTCTCAGTCTATTATTCTACCTGTGTATAAAAAGGGTGATCCTGACTGTCCTGACAATTATAGGGGAATTTCCTTGCTAGATATTGGAGGCAAGTTGTACAATTATATCCTTGATAAAAGACTTACTGAATGGGTTGAAGATAATGATTTGATTGATTCATCTCAAGCTGGTTTTAGACGAAATCATAGTACAATTGACCACATTTTTACCCTTCTGGCACTAATTCAAAAGCAGTTACTCAATCGGAGCAAGCTATACGTTGCCTTTATTGACTTCAAAAAGGCCTTCGACTTAGTTAACAGGCAGTACCTTTGGATGACATTGAAGAAGAAAGGTATCAGAGGTAAAATGTACAAAGCTGCCAAAGGCATGTATGAAACTGTCAAAGCTAGTGTAAAAGTGAACAACCAGTGCACTGAACCATTCTTCTGTCCTCGTGGCCTGAGACAAGGAGACAATTGCGGTCCAGTTTTATTCTCGCTAATTGTTAATGAACTTGCAATTGATGTCATCCGTAATAGTAAACACGGTGTAAAGCTATCCCCAGATTTAATGGAAATTTTGATACTACTCTTTGCTGATGATGTTCTGTTACCATCTTTCTCGGTTATTGGTCTGCAACGACAGCTGAATATTTTGAGGGATGCCTCGCATAGAATAAGTTTATCAGTTCATTTAGATAAAACTAAAGTGGTTGTCTTTCGCAAAGGCGGTTACATTGCAGTGAGAGAAAAATGGTTCTTTGGTAGCAATAAGCTAGAAGTGGTCAATCAGTATAAATACCTTGGTATCATTTTTTTCTCCTTCCCTCTCTTTCTCCTACGCTATGGAAGATTGAGCCGCGAAAGCAAAGAGAGGAGTTGTATGTATCTTAACACTGCTGTGGTCCCTCGGTGAAAAACATCCAAAAGTGTTCTTTAAATTATTTGATTGTCAAATCCTACCAATGCTAACATACGGCTCTGAAGTTTGGGAATTGATCGCAAATCAGAATTTGATTGAAAAGGTACATCTGTTTGGGTTGAAAAGACTGTTAAATGTTAGCGTTAAGACACCTAATGTCCTCGTCTATGGTGAATGTGGTAGATATCCCCTTTATGTTCATACTTATACAGGATGTGTTAAATATTGGTTGAAACTTTTGAGAATGTCTGATGAGCGTCTGCCTTCAAAATCTTATAAAGTGCTGTTAGCTCTTCATTATGAAAATCAGAACAACTGGGTTTCTGCCGTATGCTTTACTTTATACAAATATGGATTCGGCCATGTGTGGGAACACCAAGGTGTTCAAAATATTCATCTTTTTCCGAGAGAAATCAAGCAAAGGCTAATCGATTGTTTCATTCAAGGATTGGAGGCTCAGATGAGAGATAAAAATCGGTGTACATTTTATGCATCTTTCAAACAATCCTTTGGTACATTTCAGTACATATTCGACCTAAAACAGTGTGTATTGAAAAAGACCTTAATCAGATTTTGATTAGGCGTTTGACCAATACGAACTTATCGATACTGATACTCTAATAACGTCTCACCTAACTGCTCATTTTGTGAAAGTGTCCCAGAAAGTAAACTTCATTTTATATGCGTCTTTCCCAAATACTCAAATATTAGAGTAAAATACATTCCACGTAAGTATTACAATAACCCTTCTACTTTCAGGTTATCGTTACTGATGTGTGACACTAAATGTATGTGCAGACTGGCAGCATATCTAACTGATGCATTTAGAATCCGTAATCTTGCTATTTCGTCTTCAGGTTAGTATGGATGTTTATCATGTCCATTTTCAATGTAGTATCCTGACATGATTCCCCTTTGTGTCCCCTCCCCTTGACATGGGCAGAAGGCCTGGTTCATTAAACATTTTGTCATTGTCTTTCTCTCTCTCTCTTCTCCCCCCCCCCCCCCCTCTCTCTCTCTCTCTCTCTCTCTCTCTCTCTCTCTCTCTCTCGCTCTCCCTCTCACTCTCTCTTCTCCCCCTCCCTCTCTCTCTCTCTGTTGTTATCACCACTTACATCAAGTTGTTGCTTCGTCATCAAAACCAAAGTACTGTGTGGATGATTTCAGTGACGGTGACAGAATCGAGTCAGAATTGACGTCAGTTCCTGTCGGAAACGACGGCCACTGAGGCAGTACAGCGGGAAGTTGATGGCATGGTTGGTGTACATGAGACAAGCCACAAAAGAATAGGTCAGGGTGACCCGGGCTCTCTCTGTGTTGGTGCTGGACAGCCAGTAGTACCTCTTGTACAGCAACATGATCACCACCGGCGACGTCAGCACCAGGAAGGTGAAGGACACCCACAGCAGCATGGCGGTGATGTTGGTGTTAGACGAGGCATGCTTCTTAGATCCTTGTTTTTTACTTCTCCCGCTGTTCTTTTTACCTCGGTCTGTTTGCCCGTCAGTAATGGTGAAAGTTTGCCGTAGATCTTCCGTTTTATCCCCGGGGACAGTGATTCTCACATCGTTGAGGCTTACATCCGTGTTGGACGAGTTTACATCCCTGCCGGAGGTGTCGCCCTCATTGACGACGTTCTTACTGTTCTCCTTGGGAACTGCTTGTCCGTGCCGGTTATCTATGAACTGCTTGCTAAATTGTCGTGATCGTCTGAGCTCTCTGATGATGAGAGCGTTCAAAGTAAGCAGAGAAAGGAAAGGAATGAAACTATACAAGGAGGCATCGATCCATGTGTAAATTTTTTGTATGAAAAAATCGACGTCTTTATCTGGATACCAGCACTCGAGAGGATCCTCGGGCTTTCCTGAAGGCATCAACCGTCTAGTGAAAAGGATTTGAAAGTTAAGAGCGAACGAGAAGAAACCTATTCCAGAGATAACTTTGAGGGCAGACTTAGGAGTGCTCCAGCTCTGAGCTTTAAGCGGGAACCTTATAACGATGAAGCGGTCAGCTGTCATGGCCAAAATAAGCCAGACATCAAAGTGAATGGAGAAGTAGAACAGGAAGTTGTGGAACCCGCAGGACCAGTCGTTACGGAGGTAAAACTCGGTTTTCCCAATGTAGTCCCTGAGGAGGAAACAGAAACCGAGGATGAGAATGACGGAGTCAAGGACAGCAATGGCGGCCATGTAGATGCTGATGGAGGTGGTTCTCAACGCAGTGAAGACCAGGGTCACGAAGCTCAGAAAGTTGCCCAGCATTCCAAGACACGCCACGATGGGCAGGTAGATTCTGCAACAGGAACAGAACACTGTAATACAGCTGCAGGTTTCTGACTTAAGTTGATTTCTACATACCTCTTGATATATCTTATGGGCGTGTCTTTTTTTTCCTTTTGTGTGTGTGTGTGTGTGTGTGTGTGTGTGTGTGTGTGTGTGTGTGTGTGTGTGTGTGTGTGTGTGTGTGAGAGAGAGAGAGAGAGAGGGGAGAGAGAGAGACAGAGAGAGAGACAGAGAGAGAGACGGACAGATGGACAGACAGACAGACAGACAGATAGACAGATTGACAGACAGATTAACAGACAGATTGACAGACAGACAGACAGAGAGAGTACTAACAAAACCAAAAACATTAAACAGTTGAAGACGAGAATTATTTTGTCTCTTTTTCGTGTCCAGTCGTAATTTTAGATAATTGTATAATACTTATTTTTTAATTCAGATCATAGGAGATCACTTCATTTAGATATGTACATCAATGACTAAACCCAGGAAGAACATGCTATTCATCACTGTATGTTCAAGGCGCTGCGCGGCAATGTAAACGCTGTAAATGTTTGGTATACATGCCAATGTAGAACGCCTACCTTGCCGAATTTGAGAAGATAAGTGATTGCTCGTTCTTCGTTTTCATTGTCCTGGATGTTGTTTATCTTGCCTGAAGAAGACCTAAGAGGTCGAAACGCGTCGTTTTTCGTCTTGTTATTTGTTTGTCCCTGTTAACTTGCGGAGTTACTTTGAATTCCTTTTAAAAGCTGTAGATGCCTATCGGTCATTTGCTAAGTTGACGCCGCTTATTGTCGACTCGAGCATTTAGAGTTAACAATGTTGATTCCTCATAAAACTAATATCACTGTGAGCTTAACTTCCACGTACACAGAGAAACGCCAATCGCTGAAAGGACGAGAACTCTTCGCTATTGTTGGATTTTCACGGTGTTTTCCACACTTTGAACGATGCCAGGTATTTCTGTTTTTGACAAGCACTGTCGTTGTACGTCTTGATGAACGTGATAAGACGTTTAAGTCTGAGCATAGAAACCTGTTTGATAGGAAATCATCTCCTGAGCGTGACGGAACAGACGACTTGGTGCCATGTTGCAGGTGTGTGTTTATAATGCTGACTTCGGTTAACCCTTAAACCACCTTTTGGAGCAAGTAAGTCTGGTGAAAATGTACATGGTCAAACGGATAAGAAGAAAGTGAATTAATGAGTAAATGGAATTTATGAAAGTAAACATAAAATAAAACTTCATTCATTTTTATATTAAATAACACATGGCTGACAACTGTCGGCTCAGTTGTCAGGAAGCCATGGCCTTGTGAACCGAGTAAGATCATACACCCTTTCACACAGGTCTTCTGTGTAGCTGGTTTGGGGCTGCAGTGTACTGCTGAATAAATAACGTGCAGCTGCTTGCAGCTTGAAATTATTAGAGATGGAGCGGGTTTAGAGGCGGACGATGCAAACAAAATACAATTACCG
Organism: Conus canariensis; assembly: GCA_033310375.1. NCBI lineage: Eukaryota > Metazoa > Mollusca > Gastropoda > Neogastropoda > Conidae > Conus > Conus canariensis. The sequence continues at coordinate 12,692,689 of CM065715.1, forward strand.
TAAATTTAAAAAAAAAGTCAGATCCCGGATACTTAACAATGCCGTTACAACATTCAGAGCACTTTTGACAGCCTGTTTGACATATTTTGAGATGCATAACTAACTAACTGAATAATCTGATACTTCTTCTCAGGAATGGGGCCTTGCCACAGTGTGGACCTGCCGCCAGCGCGTTTGTCTTGCAGCTCAGCACTCGGAGAGTGCGTAACTTACATCGCAAAACAAAGAAGACCCCACTGTTCGAATCCCATCAGAGTCGTGTGGGTTTTTCTACCCCGACCGGCTCCTACCCAGAGTTGAGTTTGCTGCGGACTCAGTTGGGAAGACTGGGACCACACAGTCGAGTTTCATCCACTTAATGGATGCGTTTCTGAGAGTGTTGCTCAAATTTCCTGACCAACACTACAGGTGCCTGTATCTCTCGGGCCTGGTTGACGCCGGGATATATTATGAAAGGAAGCGTAGAGTACAGCCCTGTCATGTAGTCTCAGACCGAAATGGAAATCCGTAGCATCATCTTATTCATCGTCATTCTCATCGATCAGCATAAAAAAAATGTCTCAAATTCTGTGGCCCTTCATGCCCTGCTGTCATGGTGACCTCAGTTTCGATGTCCTCTCCACGTATGTGGCCTTGGTTTGGTTCCGTCAGGGTCACCAGTATCGGCGAGTACATGGGAGCTGTCGTTGGACGGACGTGGTGGCGCCCTCCGGAGGGAGAGCTCACTCACGCCGGCTCCGCGACTAAGCAATTATTGTCGTCAGTAGGGGGCTTAGTAGGTGGTGTCCTGCGTATGTTAGATCAGAACAGGCGCCACTGAACACCACCGAAGTGACTCGGCAGCAGTGCAGTGTCTCCTCCGGTGGGTTGCCTCTTGACGACTTGACATTGACTGCTCCCTGTGGATTGCCGGTGCCGGGGCTGTGGACGGGGTGTCAGAATGAGCGGCGTGGGTGCACTGCCTCTAAGGTGGCGCAGAGGTTGGGACAGCAAAAAAAAAAAAGAAGACCCCACTGTTTGCTGCTAAGTAGCCGGGGCAAAGTTATCTACTGACGAGGTCAAGATTCTGTCCTCTGACTCACAGAATTATCGGCGATGTTTTTAAACTGGGATCAAGAAAACAAAAGAATACGGTTTTTTTCCCCTGGCGGTAAAAGAGTCAACTGGAAATTGCGCTCCCTCGATGATAATTTCTGAAACTAAATGAAGAAAGAAAAGAAATAGATACATCCGAAGGGCCGGTGGGTCCCAGAGAAGTACTGTCCTCAACTACTGAACCAACCAGCTGGGAGCAATCCTGCACCACCCTTGGAAACTTCGCTGTGTTCACATAGGGTGTAGGCATTCACAGGGCATTCCCTTAAGACGTCAAGTGACAAAACTGCTCCCTGGCAGATGCCATTGGATAATGGATACTGTATGTGACACGACAAAAATTATACGGGAGCGTTCCCATGGGTGCACCAGCCCATATTTCATGACCGCTGTGCCCACCGGCGGAAGACGCCACTGTCAAGCAATTGCTGTGTGCATCGATGCAAACAAGAAAGGTTTATCAAGTAAATTAATATCTATGAACTTGCTTTAATTGACGTAGATTTGGATAAGAGTTCGAATCAAGTGAGCCAAATAACATTATGGAGACACAGTTGGGGAGTAAGATACCCTGTCTGTCACTGTGCAGTATCAAATTGAGTTCAAATGCTGCAACTGCCTTCAAAGTTTATCTCAGACAGTGAGAATTTAGCTGGGTGAAACAGTTTTGATCTCTCTGTGACACTGTTAGAGTTACGTCAAGCCTGATACGGTGCTTTCAAGTAGTGCCTGATAGAAGTTAGGGAGACTGATCGACGTTGACGGTGCTTTCGAGTAGTGCCTGATAGAAGTTAGGGAGACTGATCGACGTTGACGAAGGTCTGCGCTCCCCCTCGTGCCCTTCCTGCTTTAAAACGTTATGCTGACAACAAAAACGCAGCTCTCAATCTGGGGATTGAATCTTAAAGGAAACGCCAAGGCAAAGTAAACAATCAGCCTTAAACCCTATATCTTTCGCTTCAAAGCGATAAACGTGACATAGTATCAGCATGCAAACTAAACTCTCACAAACAACAGCAAAAAAAACACTAATAAGATCCATCAGGCCAAGCCAAAATAATCAATTAGCCTTAAACCCTTTACTTTTCGCTTTAAAACAATGAACGTGACATAATAAGTGAACAAATCTCTCACCTCGAGACAAAAAGAAATACTAGTAAGACCCAATAAGCCAAGCCAATGTAACACAAATAAGACCCAATAAGCCAAGCCAAAGTAACACTAATAAGACCCATTAAGCCAAGTCGACGCAACACTAATAAGACCCATTAAGCCAAGCCAAAGTAACACAAATAAGATCTATTAAGCTAATGTAAAGGGTACGATTCTGCCCAACCTTTGAGAACAGAGAGTTTGTAGTGGTTAACCCCTCAAACGAAGGATAGAATCACAGTGAGGGGCAACCTAGCTGGTAGGTTGGAATGCCAGTTAAGAGGCTGGTCACTCAGCAGACAATTTGCCCATGGCTGGTCTGGGCAGACTGGTTTTGAAGAGACAGCCATTGGACTTCAGCCACATCGTAATTGGTGTCGCCTTTGCTGAGGAACTCTTGAGCCTCTCTTTAACCATGGCTGGTCTGGGTGGTTTGGTCTGGGAAACTGAGTATAGGCTTGGGAAAGGGAGGGGGGCAGCCCCGGGAGACCGTGGAGCCGTGGTTGGTGTTGTCTTTGCTGAGGTAGACTTCAGATTTTAGAGAGGTAAATATCCTCAGGTGGGAGTCGTTGCTGGATTTGCCCTAGGTACCAAGTCTGAAGGGTCTGTTTCCTCTGCATTTTTTCAGACCCAGCCACTTACATGGCGGTCGGCTCCGTTGGTTGTCCAGCCCTGGGGGATAGAATGTTCATTCAAGAACAGCCCAGCGAAGCCAGATCTTAGGACTTTAGACGCTTCTAGTGTTCCATTGTGACTCAGGCCACAAAAGACTTTCTCGAAAGATCTCGTTCAAAGGGGGTGGAAGGCCTATATACTCCCAGTGTTCTGGCTCTGAGATCATTTCTTCACTGAGCAGAGTGTGGTGAAGGCTGTGACGCTGGTTCTGTTATTCAGGTGTTTGTGAACGTAAAGGGCTGAAAAGCAACTGCCTTTGTTGGGCCGGGGTATAGGCCTAACAGGTGAAACCCGAGGAGCCATAGCGTATAGCACATACTGTCCTGAGGTCGGTGATTGGTATGGTTGGTTCGATCCAACCATGATTTGAAATAAAAGACAGAGGAAAGCAACGAGCTGGTGTTGGTGTGGAAGATGATGTGCCCACTATCTCTTCCCCATCTCCTACTCCCCTCTTCCCTCCTTATCCATCCACCACACCTTACAAAAATTAATGGCGTCGTCGACAGGATCGAACATTCCGACCTCAGGATGCAGGGGGCCCCAACGACGACGAGGACCCCTCAGGTATTGTTTTGGTATCGTTTAAACACTGGGCCTGCGTGGTCCACTGTTGTTGAGGGAGCAGCCCCAGGCAACAACGTGGGGAGCAGCCAGTTGTTGTGCTAGGCTCCAAGGCCCAACACGCTGCTGAGAGGATGAGTGCCTCCTCGGACGGTGAAGGACTCGTAGCTGAGGGGTGGGAAGTGTTTCCCTTACAGGTCGAGGGAAAGGAGACTTCAGCCTGCGCAGGATATTTGCCAGATGTTTTGGACTGTAGTCACTGACTGTTGATAATTAGTATAATTTTGTTCTGTTGGTGTGACTGCAGTAGATTGTACGCAGAATACGCATAAATTTGTACAGTTAAATGTGAGTGAATTTTTTTTAGGCCTGCTGGTTGTGTTTTTGTTTGTTTGTTATTGATGTATTAATCCGGCGATTAAGATGACCCAAGCTATTATGAATGTAGCTGAACGGAAAAGACTGAGAGAAATTATTGACAGACTGAAATCAAGAGAGAAAATGATGGTAACAGTACAAGGGGAAGCCATTGTGCCTACATTCGGAGGGAGGAGTAAGGCACCTCCAGGAATTTAAAGAATGTTGGAATATGAAGGTGTCTGGTAGTCCGCACCTTGGGGAATGGCTGGAAGACCAGCTAAAGTGATTGAAGATGGCTCTTGACAAAGCGGGGGAGCATCCCCAGAAAGCTGCCTCTTTACAAGACTGGCATAAACAGCCCACTGTGGACCTCTGGGATGGAGATGAGGTGGTGATATGAAGGTTTAAAAACCTTTGATTTCTGGGAAAAGGGGTAAACTAAGTGTGCCTAGGCTGGCCCTTCCACCATAAAGCCATGGGGTGGCTTAGATGGGTAAGAGGAGGAGACTAGGGCAGAAATCAGGAAATGTTTTATTCATCACTTTCCCCACGCCCCTGAGAAGCCTCTCCTTAGGTCTGCAAGGGAGACCAAAGTTGTCAGAACGTTTCTAACAGAAACGTAAGAGTCCGGGACTGATCGCTCTTTGCTAGTCTGGTAATGACTGCCATGAATTATGAGGGGTTTTTTGTCGGTGAATTTTCTTTTTGACTGAAATAAGTTTTAATGATCCATGTTTTAATGTGGGATGAAGACTGTTTGCACTGTGGTTGAAACAAACCGTGTTTTATCCTTGATAAAAGTTTGCTGTGTAATCGTTTGGTAAAAGGGAGACTTGGGTCCCTTTGTTTATTGATATTCTGCTGGACATAGTGTGGGCCATGTTGCGGTAGACTTTTAGTGTTTGAAAGATGATGAATTTGCACTATGAAGAAAAGCACTCACTGCAGAGCGATGGCATGGTAACAGGTGCAAATGGGTTCAATGTATTAGCGCTATGTTTGCTGCTTTCGAAGGAGCTATAACAGAGCAGCATGTGTGTTGCTTTGTCGTGTATAAAGCAGCTGGGAATTTTTTTTTTTTTTTTTTTTTTTTTGCTGGGCCATAAACATAGTGTTTGCGTTTTCTGTTTTGGTCGTTATCAGACAATCAGTTTGCAAAGCAGTATTCTGAATAGACCCCTATTTGGACTTCCGGGAACAAAATTTATCCCCTTTCTCCATCACGTTGATTATTAGGTTTTCTCCCTTTGTAAACTGACGTGTCAGATAATGACCACGAGAGTAAAACGAGAGTAAATGGGTAACACTCCTGTTAGGGCATGGCGAATGATGCTCCATGCCTCAATGTTACTTACGGTTAGACAGTACTCAGAATGTGCGCTGTTTAAAAGGTATTTTTATGGAAGACTATACCTCTTCACTTCAGCTGGTTAGACAGACACGTGCAATTTTTTCGGCTGATTGAAGTCTGGTGTGCGACAGTAATTTGGTGACCGTCATTTGTAAAACATTTTTTTTTAATCATGTACATTTTTTCTTTTGTGTATTCTAATGCGTCCTTGTCAACAATGAAATGAACATTTTCGTGTGTAACATAGTTTGCCAAACTATGCGGTCGTTGATTTTAAGTGACTCAAAAGTCAGATGTTATTTGTTTAGAAATGAGCATTAAGAAATTATGCAATAACGTGCTGACACAGTATGACTGTGTGGACTTGTCTAAGTCAGAGTACAAATGCTATAGACTGGCGATGTACGCACTCAACCTTCCCCACAAAAAGAAGTGGGCGGCGTTCGGATAAATGGTTGTTGGGTAATTCCAGGTTCTCCTCACTGCAGTGTAGGAGGGGTGAACTCAGAACTTGTGTGTGTGTGCCTCACATATGACTGTCATCAGTCATGTTCAAGTATCTGGTGCTTCTTCTGGCACATGCCTATTTTATTGACCAGTAGACTGTTGTGCCTGGATTTAGTGATTATAATTCATGGGGACCATGAATTGCGGCGGGGGAGAATATGTAAAGGGTACGATTCTGCCCAACCTTTGAGAACAGAGAGTTTGTAGTGGTTAACCCCTCAAACGAAGGATAGAATCACAGTGAGGGGCAACCTAGCTGGTAGGCTGGAATGCCAGTTAAGAGGCTGGTCACTCAGCAGACAATTTGCCCATGGCTGGTCTGGGCAGACTGGTTTTGAAGAGACAGCCATTGGACTTCAGCCACATCGTAATTGGTGTCGCCTTTGCCGAGGAGCCCTTGAGCCTCTCTTTGACCATGGCTGGTCTGGATGGTTTGGTCTGGGAGACTGAGTAAAGGCTGGGGGGACAGCCCCAGGAGACTGTGGAGCCGTGGTTGGTGTTGTTGTTGCTGAGGTAGACTTCAGATTTTAGAGAGGTAAATATCCTCAGGTGGGAGTCGTTGCTGGATTTGCCCTAGGTACCAAGTCTGAAGGGTCTGTTTCCTCTGCACTTCTCCAGACCCAGCCACTTACATGGCGGTCGGCACCGTTGGTTGTCCAGCCCTGGGGGATAGAATGTTCCTTCAAGAACAGCCCAGCAAAGCCAGATCTTAGGCATTTTAGACGCTTCTAGTGTTCCATTGTGACTCAGGCCACAAAATACTTTCTCAAAAGATCTCGTTCAAAGGGGGTGGAAGGCCTATATGCTACCAGTGTTCTGGCTCTGAGATCATTTCTTCACTGAGCAGAGTGTGGTGAAGGCTGTGACGCTGGTTCTGTTATTCAGGTGTTTGTGAACGTAAAGGGCTGAAAAGCAACTGCCTTTGTTGGGCCGGGGTATAGGCCTAACAGGTGAAACCCGAGGAGCCATAGCGTATAGCACATACTGTCCTGAGGTCGGTGGTTGGTATGGTTGGTTCGATCCAACCATGATTTGAAATAAAAGAGGAAAGCAACGAGCTGGTGTTGGTGTGGAAGATGATGTGCCCACTCTTTCTCTTCCCCATCTCCTACTCTCCTCTTCCCTCCTTATCCATCCACCACCCCTTACACCAAGTCAAAGTAACACTAATAAGATCCAATAAGCCGAGTCAAAGTAATAGTAATAAGATCTATTTAGCCATGCCAAAGCAACACTAATAAGATCCATTAAGACAAGCCAAAGTAACACTAATAAGATCTATTAAGCTAAGCCAAAGTAATAGCGGGGGTTCTATGTTGCAGAATTAACCAGAATTGTGCACTTCGTGCAACAAGCACAGTACTTTGGTATATTGTACTTTACAATGTTATAATTGATTTCAGATTTGAAGCCACTTCAAAAACGTTTTTTATTTTGAGAAATAAAAAAAAAAAAAATGAGCCAAAATTGCAGACGATTTTCTAGCGCGAGGTACCCGCAGTGAATATTATCAAGCAAAACGAATGTAAGCTAAAATTATTTTCTAATGATACCACATTGGACAATGATATATCGTGTATGAAAATACATAGGTTTATCCAAAAAATTTGCTGGCCTTATTTGTTTCCTTCATTTTTCCTGACTTTGTAGACCCGCAGTGGGAAAATCAAAATGGCCGCTTCCGATCGCGTGTCAGTAATTTGCCAGTGAAAACTTCGTCTTTAGAGGTTAATTATGGATTTACAGCTCTTCAGATAGTCTTGAAATGTCATTCTATCATTTTATTTGTTTCCTGAAGCGTACTAATACCATCCTTTTCCTAACTCTTTAAATAAGTTGCCTATTGTGTGTGTGTGTGTGTTAATAGTGTTTTCCCTACACTTTTGAGAAGTTCGTTTATATATGTATATAAAATGTCTTTGAAGATTTGTGTGTGTGCGTGTGTGGGCGCGCCTGCGTGATTAAATGTGTGCCTGCGTACGTGCTCGCGTGTGTGTGTGTGTGTGTGTGTGTGTGTGTGTGTGCGCGCGCGCGCGCCTGCGCGAACACGTGTGTGTGTAATGGGAAAAAGGAAAATTCAGTGTCCAATCCCATTTCATCTCGAGGAAAAAGAGAGGCAGATAGAGGGAAAAGACAAACAGAAGCAGAGATAGAGAAAAAGAGAGAGTGGTAGATGTGTCTTATGTTTGGAAGGGGGCACTTGAGAGTGTGTAAAAGAAAGTGAGAGGGTGGTAGATGAGTCTTATTCTTGGAAGGGGGCACTTGAGGGTGTGTATAAGGGGAAAAAATTATATATATATATATAATATATATATATATATATATATATATAATATATATATATATATATATATATAAAACAAGTGTTAAGAGGAATATTAAAATTATCTACAAATTTGTTTCTAGCGCTTGGCTGTCGTCAGGATGGAGTTTGGGTTGCCCACCGCCGGTGTTATATAGCGTGTGGGGCCCGGTTGCAGCTGTTTTTACGTGCGTGTTGGTTGCACGTGCTTTTTGGGGTTTTCAGGTTGTTGTGCAGGGTGTGTTCACTAGCAACGATTTCCATTTGTGCCTGCAGTTCTTCAAAATCTTAACAAATTAATTTTCAAAAGAACACAAACTGTCCAAAATATTTAACAAAAACACTGTCAAACTATCGTACTCATGTATGCCCAACCTCAAAAACCTAATTGATGCATCCAACAAAATGAAAACCAACACAGCAAGGAAGGGTGAAGAAAGGAAATCTTGCAATTGCACCAAAAAAGAGCAGTGTCCACTAAGCAATAAATGTCTTCACAGCAATATTGTATACCAGGCTACTGTGACATCAGAAAATGAAAAAGAAACATACATAGGGATCACTGAAAACCACTTCAAAACCAGATATGCAAACCACAAACAGTCATTCAACAAAGAAAAATACAAAAACCAAACTGAATTGAGCAAATATATTTGGAAACTTAAAGACGCAAAAATAAACTATAACATATCCTGGAAAATCATAAAAAGGGCATTACCATACAGCAATATTTCAAAAAGATGCAATCTATGCCTAACTGAAAAATGGCTAATACTATGTAAACCACACTTAGCAACTCTTAATACTAAAACAGAAATAGTAAACAACTGCAGGCACAAATGGAAATCGTTGCTAGTGAACACACCCTGCACAACAACCTGAAAAAAACCCAAAAAAAAACATGTGCAACCAACACGCACGTAAAAACAGCTGCAACCGGGCCCAACACGCTATATAACACCGGCGGTGGGCAACCCAAACTCCATCCTGACGACAGCCAAGCGCTAGAAACAAATTTGTAGATAATTTTAATATTCCTCTTAACACTTGTTTTAATGTTGCTCCCCAAGGGGTTGAGCACTTGTAGAATTGTTTTAGGCTTTTTTACCACACTGATCTCTCTCTCTCTCTCTCTCTCTCTCCTCTCTCTCTCTCTCTCTCTCTCTCTCTCTCTCTCTCTATGTATATATATATATATATATATATATATATATAGATTGTTCACATGTGTATGTGTCTATGAGTATGCATACCTAGATGGTGTTTGGGGTATAGAAAATTATGCTCTACATGTGGTGTTATAGATATGCTATATATGTACATGGGGTGTGCATACGAAAAAGGTGGGATGGGGAAATTGGGGGAGGGGGTATAGAGAGAAAGTGATGGAGGAGAGGTCGTGGGAAAGGAAAAGAGCTGAAATGATTCAAACTAATCCATAAATCATCAGTCATTTTCCTTTTTCCACCCCCAACCAGCATTATCACACCAATGCCACCACATTACCTCACTTATGACAATGATCATCATCCTGTAGTACTGTAGATCTCACTTATGATAATGATCATCATCCATCAGTCATAGATCATTTCCTCTATTCCCCCAACTGGCATTAACATACTAAGGCCAGTACACTATTCCACTTTTGTAAATGACCATCATTCCACACTGCTGTGAATCACACTCACACCATGACAATAATCATCATCCATCAATCATTGTTTACCTCCTTCGTTCCCCCAACCGGCATTATTACACCAATGCCACAACATTATCCACCTTATATAACAATGATCATCATCCTACAGCACTGTTGATCTCGAATGATCCATGATCATCACCCATCAGTCATCCACCCCCCCCCCCACCCCTCCCCATCCACCCTCTTCCTGAACCAGCAGTATTATACTAATGCCACCACATTATTTCACTTATGACAATGACCAGCATCCTACAGTATCTCACTTATGACAATGATCATCACCCACCAGTCATTGATATCTTCCTTTATTCCCCCAACTGGCACTATTGTACCAATGCTACATTATTCCACCTGCATGACAATGACCCTCACCCAATAGTACTGCTGATCCCAAATGTTCACCATCCATCAGTCACTGGAAATACTGTCATCCAGTGATCATCTTCATACTGCAATGTATAGGGCAATGAGGAAGCTGCCCATTTGGCAAAGGAAGGAAAACAGCAGCCCCAACTAGAACAGGAAGTCTCCTTTGAAAAAATCAAAAGTATAATCAAGGAGAAGCAAAATTCAAAAAGGCAGATGGCTTGAGCAGCACCCTACTTCAACAGGAGGGATGGATACTACCGGATGCCCAGATCAGACCTTTGTGAGACTGAGGACAGGGCACTCCAGACTGAGACATCACATGGCCACTATATTCCACAATGGCAGGTCTTCAAATCATCCATGCAGTACAGCCCAACGACCTAGCCTGCCAACACACCGATGAAGGGAAAGCCCTATTGACCACTGGAGGGCCTTCGCCAAACAGCAGCCTTCGCCAATACCTCCAAGGTTCCTACCTAAGTGAACAAGGAAGAAGACCATCCTACAGTACTGTTGATCTCTAATGATCATCACCCATCAGTCATTGACCGTCCCCCCCCCCCCCCCCTCCCTCAATCAGCACCATTATGCTACTGCCACCACATCATTTCACCTGTGACAATGATCAGCATCCCACAGTACCTTTAATCGCAGTTATTATTCCAGTAACAACAATGATTATCATCCTGTAGCACTGTTGTTATCAAATGACCATCACCCATAAAGGTTTCCTTTTTTTTTTTTTTTAGTAACAAGAATGATAATCATCCTGTAGCACTGTTGTCATCAAATGGCCATCACCCAATAAGCTTTATTATCATTATTTATATATTCATTTAACCCCCCCCCCCCCCCTGTGTGTGTGTGTGTGTGTGTTGTGTGTGTGTGTGTGTGTGTGTGTGTGTGTGTGTGTGTGTGTGTGTGCATGCATGTGGATGTGGATGAGTGTTTGTACATACGTGTGTGTGTGTGTGTGTGTGTGTGTGTGTGTGTGTGTGTGTGTGTGTGCGTGTGTGCTAGTGTTGATTTCACCTATGACAACGGTCACTATTCATCAGTCATTAACATTTCCAATTTTCTGCTCATTTAGCATTATCATACCAATGCTATCATGTAATTTCACTCATGACAATGATCAACATCCTATAGCATTGTTTATCCCACTTACGACAATGATCATCATCATCATTTAAGTAGAAAGAAACTCGTGGAGAGCGTGGCAGCAGAGAGTCCTCAGAAGAGAAGCCCCCTTCAAGCAAGTGTTTCGGCCCTTATCTCCTGACACTCTATGGTTCATGACCCGGTTCATGACTCCGGATGTCCCTCTGCTGCCCCTTTTTTCCCATCTTGGGACGAACCATGGCTGGGATTCGAACCCATGACCCTCTGGACATGCTCATTTTCCACTTAATGACTCGCACTCTAACCACTGAGCCACAGGGACACCTGATATTTGTAGGAAATTTAAGCCTTATGAAGTTCACTTTTGTTCCTCCTTGACCAGATCCAGCTTGAACACCTCTCTGCCGCTTCTGCCATTGCTTTCAGGGCTCTGGTTTTTTCCCTCCCTGCAACTGAGAGCTGTTTCATGAGGCTGTATGCAGACGTTCCTACAAACCCCCTAGCTCCAGTTTCTGCAGTGAGGACTTTGACCTTATAGCCTTCTCTCCTCAGGCTGTTTGCCAGATCAGCATACTTTTCAGTCTTGTAGATTTGAGCTGCCTCCATTCTGTTCTCATAATTATGGCACCGTGAGCTCGATCATGATCAGCTGCTTGGTTGACTGAGAGTGGACTGCTATGTCTGGTCTCATGCCACTCTTGCTGATGATCTCTGGGTGACTCTTCCATTCTGGGAGGTCTGCAGTGCACTCCCAGTCATCTGCCCCGTCCAGCAGACTCTGCCTGCATGTTCCGAGTGGCACTGTTGTTCTTGGCCATGATTTGCTGCCTCCTGCCGTGAAGAATGTTGCGGGTGCTTTTGGAATCCTGATATTCCCTTTTGTGGTGTTGGTACTAGCCCAGACTACTTGTACAATGTCTTTGAGCACTTGATTGTGCCTCCATGTGTACCTTCCTTGAGCCAGGGCTACTTTACATGAGCTTAGGACATGCTCCACTGTTTGTTTTTCATGGCAGAGGGGGCATGCAGGATCGTCTGTTTTTCCCCACTTCACCAGGTTTGAGGGCAGAAGGTCATATGCAGATCTGAGAATGAAGCTGATCCTGAGAGGGGCCATGTGCCAAATGTCATTCCAAGTGAGACTTCTTTAGAGTGCATTCTCCCACGTTGTCCATTGCCCTTGCTGGCTCTGCTGGACTGCTTTTTGGAGTCTTTTTTGGTCTTCTTCTTTTCTCATCTCCTGAATCATCATGTCTCTTTTGGCTTTTCCTTTGGCCTTTGACCACCATTCAGTTTTGATCACCCCCCAGTCCTTGTCTCAGTTCAGTAGTTTTATTTAACGTCTTTTCATCGCAAGATGATCTTAGACCTTTAAACTGCAATGTACATTCCATTGTACTACCAGCACCTCCCCCCCCCCCCCCAAAAAAAAAAAAAAAAAAAAAATCTCAAATGGCTTTTTTCACAAGTTTTGCAACTGGGGACTGAGCAATAACCAAAGCAATATAAAAAAAAAGCAAGGGTTATTTACCACACTATCAACATGGTCAGAATTATTTATAAAAATATTCTTCCCCTTATAAGCTGTGGTTAGTATAGGGCATTCAAATAAAAGGTGACGAATTGAGATATTCTCCTGACATATACACGCTATACCTCGTGAATATTTTGTATTCCATGTATTTAACCGTAATTTATGAATTAATCTGGCTAGATACCTTGGACATGATGGCAGGACGAATAAATTCTCATTAAGATGTTTCTTCCGCATATTCTTTTCCAATCGCTGGATCAATCCATGCGGAGAAAAATTTAAGACTTTGTTGAAGGGTGTTTCAAAAATTGTACAGGCTCCCTGTTTTGCCAATTTGTCTGCTAATTCATTCCCTTTTAAGCCATAATGTGAAGGAACCCAGCAAAAATCAACTGCTATACCTCGGGAAAGTAAACAATGTAATAGATGCTTAATTTCAAAAAGAATATCAGTTCTAATTTCAGAGTTCCAGTGCTTTAATGATTGTAAAACTGATTTTCAATCAACACAAAATAGCACACTATAAAATGATACTGGCGTGTCATATAAGATGCAGGGAAGGAAAAAACCAGAGCCCTGAAAGCAATGGCAGAAGCGGCAGAGGGGTGTTCAAGCTGGATCTGGTCAAGGAGGAACAAAAGTGAACTTCATAAGGCTTGAATTCCCTACAAATATCAGGTGTCCCTGTGGCTCAGTGGTTAAAGCGCGAGTCATTAAGTGGAAAATGAGCATGTCCAGAGGGTCATGGGTTCGAATCCCAGCCATGGCTCGTCCCAAGATGGAAAAAAAAAAGGGCAGCAGAGGGACATCCGGAGTCATGAACCGGGTGTGGCCCAACCCCCCTAGAGTGTCAGGAGATAAGGGCCGAAACACTTGCTTGAAGGGGGCTTCTCTTCTGAGGACTCTCTGCTGCCACGCTCTCCACGAGTTTCTTTCTGCTATAATTCAGAGCTTTCTTAATTGCATATAGCTCTGATGTATAAATTGAAAATTCTCTGCCTAGATAGAAAGACTTTTGCACATTTAAGGATGGTATAGTGAATCCAGCACCACTGTCAGACGTTTCCATTATTGAACCATCTGTAAATATTTTTAAATGATTTGGATAAGTCTTTTCGAGATGTTCTCGAACTTCATTTACTAGAATATTTACATTGTTATCTTTCTTCAAAGTAGTATATTCATCATCAATTTTTGCGTTGAGATGCTCCCATGGGGGCATTTGAGGAAAAATGGGAACCTCCGAAATTGCATCAATATCAATACTACATTCTGACATAAGCTCACAAGTGAAATTTCTAATTGGCTCTATGTATGATATATTTTTAGACCTTTTGGGGTATTCCTTGTTGGAATCCATAAGAATTTCATCAGTAGCAGAGTTTTTTACAGATAGGCCTCTTACAACGTATTTGGACACATCCAACGTTCGTTGTTCATTAAGAGGTAAAATGTTTGTCTCCTTATAGCATTTCATTGTGTTTGTGTGCACTGGAACACCCAAAGTTAATTTTAAAGCTTTACTATCTAAGCTTTGCAGTTTCTTTAAAAGGTAGTTAGATGCAGAGAAGTATACTTCCTGTCCATATATTAATTTTGATGAGACTAACGATGTATATAAATGTAAAAGTGCAGTACAGTCTTGACCCCATGGTTGACAACATATAATTTTGAGCAAATTTAATCTTTTCCTAGCTTTATATATCAAATTTTCAATATGTTTTTTTCCAGTTCAGCTTCGGTGTTAAAAACACTCCTAAGAATTTGACTGTTTGCTTATATTGTAGAACATTGTCGTCAAGAATAAGGTTGGGCAGAGCTTTTGGGTTTTCGCCATTATTAAAAAGCATTAAACAAGTTTTCTCACCAGATAATTCAAGACCGTTCTCGTTCATGTAAGCAGATAATCTGTCCAATTCTCCTTGATACATTGTCTGTACAAATTTTACTGCCCTTTTATTCGAGTGCTTCCTTATTGAAGTATTAATCCAAATGGCAATATCATCTGCATACTGCACTACATTGGTGGATTTTGATAATGCCTTTGGGAGATCATGTATAAGGATCGTAAATAATAAAGGTGCAATAACAGATCCCTGAGGAATGCCCATATCTATTTTCCTGAATGATGAATATATTTTTCCAATTCGTGTACATATATTTCTTCCTTCTAGAAAGTTTTTTTTATATAATCATACATATTCCCAGAAATACCAATATTTTTCAGTTTATACAACAATCGAGCATGCCAAACACGGTCATATGCTTTCTTTACATCAAAGAATGTAGCTAATGTACTTTTTCTGCGTGAAAATTGCTTTTTTATGTAAGAAGTTAGTTTCACTAAATGATCAGTTGTGCAACGCCCTTTTCTGAATCCAGCTTGCTGGACTGGAATAATGTCATTTTTTTTCACAATAATATAATAGACGTGTTTGTACAACTTTTTCAAGAAGTTTACCAACATGGGGTGTTAAAGCAATCGGTCTATAGCTATTTACAGATGTTCTTGTTTTACCTTCTTTTGGTACTGATACTACCACTGAACTTTTCCAGATTGTAGGAATAGTGCCGTACTTCCAACATTTTTGGAACAACGAATGTAGTAATATTTTCCACGAAGAAGGCAAGTGACGAAGAAGCTCGTAAGAAATACCATCTAGGCCCACTGCTGAATCATAAGATGTAATGGATTCTATCGCTTCAAGAAGTTCTGATGATTGTAATGGAGAATTTAAGTAGTTATTATTGTCTGGTATGGGACTCTTATATTGTTCTTTTTGTTCCTCTTTTTGTCTATGGTACTTGATTTCTGCTGGAAGATTTACAGCTCGACTATTTTCCGAAAAGAAATGGGAGAAAGCTTCCGCCTTATCCATTGTGCTTGGAAACTCTTTTGTTGATTTTACAGGGTAAGCTTGTGTTTTGTAACAATTTTTCATTTGTTTTACTTTTTTCCAAACTTTAAACATATCCTTCGATTCTTTTACTTCGGTCTCACAAAATTCTGCCCAGTATTTCTTTTTAGCTTGAGCAATAATTTTATTACATTTGTTCTTTTCTTGCTTCATAAAGACAAAATTTTCTTCTGTCTTATTTCGTAACCAAGCCTTGTAACTTATTCGCTTTGATTTAACAGCTAGTCTACATTCTTCCGTCCACCATACATTACCCATATATTTACCAATCTTTTTAAATTTACATTTATTTTAGGGATAGAATGCTCGGCTGCTAACAGTATGACTTTGCTGAAATTAGAATAAAATAAATTAACATCATCATTCTCAATAAATGTTGTGTTACACGATGCAAGAAAAATCTGGTAGGCATCCCAGTTGGCAAGTTTATAATTAAACTTTGGAATTTTGTCTTCGATGTCTGTTACATCATTATTTATGTCATCATTAAAGATTATAGTAATGGGGAGGTGATCACTTCCCAAACAATCTTCTCTTATAGACCAATTACAGTTTGCTGCAATGCTAGGTGAAACTAAGGATAAATCTATCGCGCTAGGTTTGTGAGTTGAAACATCTGGAATTCTTGTGATTCGACCATCATTTAATAAAACTAAAGAGGAATCTATAATATTGTCAACGAATCTGTTGGATGAAACTTTAGAACACTCAGAATCCCAAAATGGTGCATGAGCATTAAAGTCGCCAACAATGATCCATTTCTTACTTGTAAAATTTGTATTCTTCATCCAGTCTGTATATTATCCTCTTGGGGTCCATTAGGATAATATACAGAAAGTATATTGTAAACTGAGTCTTTGTTCACTTTGATTACAGCACCTGTAGCAAATACACCTTCATCTTCCTGCGGCACCGGAAATGGAACGATCCTAGTAAATTCCAGGTCCCGTCTGATGTATAGCGCAGTCTGGACTTTTTTGTTTGATTCACTGACTGTGTAAAGTGGAGGGTAGAAATAATTCTCCAAATTAGGTAGTCTGTGCTTTTCCACATTCAGAGACTGAAGTGCTAGCACAGAGTGGTTTCCCTCCAGAACATGATTTTCAAAAGATAATAAATTACTGGGAAGTGATCTGGCATGCCACTGAAATATTTTGAAACAATCATTTTGCTTAGCTTTCATGGCAGATTGCAAGTTGTAACATAACTGCTGTTGTGCAAATTATAGGTTTTCACGGCACATTCTCCACCAAACAAGATTGATTGATATTGAGAGTGACCTATTACAGTAGTAATAAATACGAAATAGCCCACATTGGGGAACATCTTCTTCTTAACAAATAAACAATACATTCAAAGAAAACACGAAAAGAACAATGTTATATAAACAATAAACCAATGTCTGAATAGCGCACTACTAAGTATACTGACTATGAGAACGATGAAGGCTATGAACACTCGTTATTCAGGGAACTTGTATGTCTCCAAAGTGCAGGTCTGACCTCAATTAACACTTGCAATGATGAATGTGGTGTGCCTTCACAAAACAGAATATCCAGGTATATCTAACACACAAGCCAATATAATGTATACATTTATACACAGGCATACACACAGCCACACACAAAGACGCGCGCGCGCACACACACTCACATACACACGTTCTCATCAGTGCATAACGCACACACACACACGTACGCGCGCGCGCGCACACACACACACACACACACACACACACACACACACACACACACACACACACACACACACATTCACATATTAATTACAGCTCAAAACATACACTGTCAAGGCAGTCACCAGTGGGGGTACCAAAAACCCCTCCAGTCAAAGAACCCCATATGCGGCTGAATGTACGATTTGGAACGTCGCTTGGGCTGATTCCAGAAAAGACCGTGAAGATGTCTGCCCAAGTTTCCGGCCAGCACTGACGCTCCTCGTTGGTTGGGGTGAAGCTGATCCCGGAGACCTCTCGGCTGCAGGTTCTCGTGGCTGATGAAAGAGATATTCTTGTTCTCCACCAGCTCGGCAAACACCAAGGCGTTATAAAAGTCTCTTTTTGCATTCAGGGAAGGATCTTTGACTGGCGAAATTTTGCTAATAACGACTTTCACTTTCTGATGCTCAGACTGTAACTTGCGCAAGGCAGGAACAAAAGCTTCACTGGCAGCCTGAGGGTCTTGTTTCTCAGGGTGTTGATGCCACAGTGCAACACGACAGCATCGAGTTCTTGGTAAGCGTTATAGCAGATCTAGCAGCTCTTTCAATATCATCCATGGACAGGCATTTATGTTTGATGACACGAAGTCCATAGGAAAGACCAAGCCTACGTGCCTGCACCCCATTCAGTACAGAATCGTGCAGGATGGCAATACCAGGAAGATCTTTTTCTGTCTGGAGGTACTTTTCAGACTTTGATCCAGCATTTCGAACTTCAGTAATGACTTTTTTTCTTTTTTTGAGAGGATGACGCCGACTGCATTATGTCATCGTAAGTATTCGCATCAGAAACCGCGTTCTTTTCCCTCACCGCAGGCAAATGGGTAGTTTTGGGCTTCTTTGCCCTGCTTCTGTCCTCTATTATCGGCATTTCAGGTAAGTCTTTATTCAGTGGAAGGGTAACACTAGCAGATGTTTTAACAGCATCAGAGTAGAGCATATTCTTCTGAACGGGCTGTACTATTTTTACCGCCCCTTTCCCTTCCGACACATGATCTTTTCTCAAATTCACAATAATATTGGACAGGTGAGCTATTGTTGTTTCCAATGCTTTGACTCGATCGCATAAAGTGTCAATGGTTGTACTTACGCACGACGGATTTTTACAAATCGAATCAGCGCCGGTGTTAGTGCCGGGTCGAGTAGGGAGCATGCCGTTATAAACTTCGTCCAGTTCTAACACTTCAGTAGAGGTCGAAGCATCCTTCTTCTCATTCTTGCTTTGTAGCTTTGTCTTCTCCTTGTTCATTGAACATGTGTCTGCAGGAGTCTTAGCTGACGTTCCTCTCATAGGCTGGAACCTAGTCTTGGTCATTTTCTTTCCATTAGAGAACATACTGTCCCAGAAGAAGATTGGCCAGTTGTTGACGTCGCCATATTGCGCAGGAATCCAGTCCTTGTCTGTTGGTCTGTGTGTGTCCTGTTATTTCTCTGATCTTGAGACTTTCTTTTAAAAAAGAAAAAAAAATATATATATATAGTGTATGTGTGTGTGTGTGTGTGTGTGTGTGTGTGTGTGAGAGAGAGAGAGAGAGAGAGAGAGAGAGAGAGAGAGAGAGAGAGAGAATGGATGTGTATGTGTGTGAAAACTCCCCCCAATTAGTCTCTTTTGACCATAATTCATCCATAATACCCTCCCCTCTCTTCCCCCCTCCCCACCCCACCCCTTTTTTTCCCCCAACAACACTATTTGCATGAATTTCTCACCCCACCCACCCCACCCCCACCCCACGCATACGTTTGTGTGGGAGGAGAGATATGAACTCTTTCTCTCTCTCTCCCTCTCCCCGTTCCCCGCTTCCACCCCCCCCCCCCCCCCGCCTCCATATTCTGTCCCCCCCCCCTTTTTTTCCCCCTCCTAACGATATCTTACCACCTATTGTTCATTTCCATTCTCTTGCAATCATTACTATCATTACCCACACCCCCACATACAACTACCCACACATTACTATCATCACCATCACCACCCATTAAAATTGTTCATTTATTTAATTATTCATTTATATCTTTTATATTCTTTATTTACTTATTTTATTTTATTTCATTCATTTATTTATTCATTTATTTATTTTTATGATTTTTATTTATTTATTTTAACTTATTTGGTGTTATGGGTGAAAATGAATGACTGTACAGCATACGACTCCCTTTTTTGCTGGCAGCCATCTTGGAAATTTCTCAAATACACAAATTTACCTTCTTTTTTTTACATAGACCTGTATCTGGTTATGTTCAAGGCATGAAATTGTCCTTCTCAGCCAGATTTGGTGTTTGTAGCATTAAATGAATAATTATGCAAAATATATTCCAATTTTTGTGTCGGCCATTTTGAAAAATGCCAAAAAACACGTTTATACAAATTTTTCATGGTGGCTGTAAATCAGGTTTTGTTCAGGACATAAAACTGGCCATCTCTGCCAGATTTGGTGCTTGTTGCATGAAGTGCATGATTTTTCGACATAGAACCCCCACTATAACACCTACAAGATCTTATTAAGCCAAGCCAAAGTAAAGTCAAGCCAAAGTAACACTAATAACATCCATTAAGCCCAGCCAAAGTACCACTAATAAGATCTGTTAAGCCAAGCGAAAGTAACACTAACAAGATCCATTAAGCGAAGCCACAGTAACTCTAATAAGATCTATAAAGCCAAGCCAACATAAATAATCAAACTTAAACCCTTCAAAACGATGAATATGACATAGTATCAGTAAGTAAACTTAACTTTCACCTCTGGAGAAAAAAGAAACTCTAGTATCATCTATGCTCAGACTGCGTCCATTTGATGTCACGTGAGGTGCTCTGAAGTCGCTTCCATCTCAGTATGCCTGCACTTCACACTCACGTGCAGTCTTAAATCTGCTGACTAATTGCCTG
>CM065715.1:12717957-12727957 GCA_033310375.1 Conus canariensis
CTAGAGGGCGCAAACGTGTGTTACATTCAGATAGATAGATAGAGAGATAGAGAGATAGATAGATAGATAGATAGATAGATAGATAGATAGATAGATATCACTTAGTTGCATTGGGTTTTTTTTCTCTTCACTTGAAAAAGGTCACGAGGCCGAAAATTTGTGCAATATTATGAACAGTGGTATTGTGATTTTTGTACTGTCTTCTTCCCTTTGGAGGACTATTGTTTGTTTTTTTTTTGCTTCTGATATCCGGATGGTCTTAAACTTTATTTCTTGTTCTGATGAATAATTACCACATTTTGTTTCGCAGAATGATTTGTTTACTTATCTTGTAAGGCTACTGTAACACGTGAAGGGAGCACTACTACATCTACAACTACTACTGCTGCTGCTTCTACTACAATTACTACTACTACTGCTGCTGCTGCTGCTGCTGCTGCTGCTGCTGCTGCTGCTGCTGCTCCCACTGCTGTTGCTGCCACTCCTCCTCCTCCTTCTACTCCTACTACTACTACTATTAAATGGATGAATAAACCTGGTCCCTCTTTTCTCACCTGTCAATCAAAACAGCAGCCTTGACTTCTGTAAACTCTTCATAGGGTCTATCTGTCCCCATGCTCATCGTGGTCACGTGACCGGTCAGCTCCGTAGTCGACATGATTCCCGTCAGCCCTGAACACATTGAAGAAAGTGAGTTTCTAAGTGAGATGACTGCAGGCGGAAATTGAAACAAGTGTTAAAAGAAATTAGAGTAAATCCGCCAGTTAGCATGGACAAACAAACCACAAGACAAAACACTATGCGTTTCGACCTCTTAGGTGTTCTTCAGGCAAGATAAACAACATTCAGGACAATGAAAACGAAAAAACGAACAATCACTGATCTTCTCACATTCGGCGCAAGATGGGCGTTGAATGAAAACGAGGCTGAGGGGAAAGAGACAATGCGAGTTAAAATAGTAATGATGATTATTATACATAAATAAAAATGGGGGGAAGGGGAGAAGAATGCAGTGCATGCTTGAGTCTTTTGCAATTATTGTATGCGAAGTGAGTAATCATTCCTTTAATCATCTGTGCAACGTTTTCGTTGAACCCGAATTTCGGTGAACCTAGTGTTATGATAAAGACGACGACGATGGTGGTGACAATGGTAATCATGACGGCAAAATTGACGATGTGATAACCAATTTTACGGATTCCCGATCCTATAGTGTTTGAAATAGGAAGTGACAAAAGGTTTTTCTTTTCTTTTCTGTTTTGCAACAAATTGCCGCTTATCATTTTTTCTTCATCTTCTATTGTTATATTGCTGGCCCAGTTTGATTTCCGTAACTGTGGTGTTCCCAACTGTTTCTGTGCTTTACTAAACCACACTCTGCTTTACTTATACACCAAAGCCCAAATACACTTGTCCCATCTAAACATCACATGCTGACGTCTTCTCTTAAAATGAAAGTTCGGAGAAATCTTACCAAGAAGGTGCAACTGCTCTCGCTTTGGATTTTCGAGGAACACGTGAACAGTCTTGGGTACTTTGAAACTCTCTGGGCGAGTGCAGGTCTTTTTCTCACCTCAGACAGTACACAGTTGGAGACTGCAACTTTTACAGGCAATCCATTTTTGTTTGCCTGGCTGAGGTACTTGTATTAAAGTGTTCTTGCCCTTTTATTATCGACGCATAGATTTTGTAGTTTATTATAGAGTTATGAAGCATGAGAACAGAGACAGACAAATATATCTGATTTAAAATGTAGATTTAGGTCTCTGAAGTTTAAGATATAACCTCTGTCGCCAACTTTAGAGATGCATGCGTGACAAATTTTGTGGGAAAACTGAAAGCATGATGCCATTATGTTGGCTTAAAGATGAAGTTTTATCTTCAGAAAATGTAGATAATCTCTTTGCAATGGTGCCTATGTGATCTTTCTTTCACACACACACACACACACACACACACACACACACACACACACACACACACACACACACACACACTCGCGCGCGCGCGCACACACACACACACACACACACACACACACACACACACACACACACACATATATATATATATATATATATATATATATATACATATATATTTTTTAATATAGATAGATAGATTGATGATGGAAGAATTGTTAACCTGCAATTGTTTTCGCCCACTACTTAATTGTTCAGCATTATATTGTTTGGTCAATCAGTGGGCGATTGCATCTCTTAGGAGATCCAAGTAAAGGTTATTCTACACAATTCTTAGCCGCTGACAATGCTTGGGTTATTGAACGGCAGAGCTGACCACTCAGACTGTTCCATATCTTTTGATCTCCCTCGCATCCTTAAATGGATCCTCAAGCATAGGCTCAAAGATTGTCCCCTACATTTTATACTGTTTACATAATGTTTTTAGTTTTTCAGCAACTTTTTTCCTCTCCACACTTTCGTTTTGTTTTATTTTCTACCTTTTGCTGGCTGCTTTGGGGGTGCTGTTGGATTCTTTTCTGAACCCTTGGTGGTGAGAACACCACAGAATTATGGACTGTGGTGTGTCTCTATTTGACACCAAGAGCACAGACACAATCAGCCGTGTCTCCCTGATGAGTCCGATTCAGCGGGCGAAAGGCCTAGGAGCAGGCAATACATACAAATCTGCCTTCAAGAGGGATTGTGATGGTTCCCTCATGCAGCTAGTGAAGGGTTTTCATATTTAAAACATATATTTTCCCATTTTCTTCATCTTCAACATGTTTTGTTTTGTTTTTTCAAATCTTTGCCAAGTCATGGTTTTAAATGATGGAAGAATTGTTAAGCTGCACTTGTTTTCGCCCACTACTTAATTGTTCAGCATTATATTGTTTGGTCAATCAGTGGGCGACTGCATCCTTTAGGAGATCCAAGTAAAGGCTGTTCTGCACAATTCTTAGCCGCTGACAATGCTTGGGTTACTAAACGGCAGAGCTGACCACTCAGTTTGTTCCGTATCTTTTGATCTCCCTCGCATTCTTAAATGGATCCTCAAGCATAGGCTCAAAGATTGTCCCCTACATTTTATACTGTTTACATAATGTTTTTAGTTTTTCAGCAACTTTTTTCCTCTCCACACTTTCGTTTTGTTTTATTTTCTACCTTTCGCTGGCTGCTTTGGGGGTGCTGTTGGATTCTTTTTCGAACCCTTGATGGTGAGAACACCACAGAATTACGGACTGTGGTGTGTCTCTATTTGACACCAAGAGCACAGACACTGTCAGCCGTGTCGCCCTGACGAGTCCGATTAAGCGGACGAAAGGCCTAGGAGCAGGCAATACATATAAATCTGCCTTCAAGAGGGATTGTTATGGTTCCCTCATGCAGCTAGTGAAGGGTTTTCATATTTAAAACATATATTTTCCCATTTTCTTCATCTTCAACATGTTTGTTTTTTTATTTCAAATCTTTGCCAAGTCATGATTGTAAAGATGGGACCTGCACTTGTTTTCGCCCACTACTTAATTGTTCAGCATTATATTGTTTGGTCAATCAGTGAGCGAATGCATCTTTTAGGAGATCCAAGTAAAAGTTGTTCTACACAATTCGTAGCCGCTGACAATGCTTGGGTTTATGCACGGCAGAGCTGACCACTCAGACTGTTCCATATCTTTTGATCTCCCTCGCATCCTTAAATGGATCCTCAAGCATAGGCTCAAAGATTGTCCCCTACATTTTATACTGTTTACATAATGTTTTTAGTTTTTCAGCAACGTTTTTCCTCTCCACACTTTCGTTTGGGTTTATTTTCTACCTTTATCTGGCTACTTTGGGGTGCTGTTGGATTCTTTTTTGAACCCTTGGTGGTGAGAACACCACAGAATTATGGACTGTGGTGTGTCTCTATTTGACACCAAGAGCACAGACACAATCAGCCGTGTCTCCCTGATGAGTCCGATTCAGCGGGCGAAAGGCCTAGGAGCAGGCAATACATACAAATCTGCCTTCAAGAGGGATTGTGATGGTTCCCTCATGCAGCTAGTGAAGGGTTTTCATATTTAAAACATATATTTTCCCATTTTCTTCATCTTCAACATGTTTTGTTTTGTTTTTTCAAATCTTTGCCAAGTCATGGTTTTAAATGATGGAAGAATTGTTAAGCTGCACTTGTTTTCGCCCACTACTTAATTGTTCAGCATTATATTGTTTGGTCAATCAGTGGGCGACTGCATCCTTTAGGAGATCCAAGTAAAGGCTGTTCTGCACAATTCTTAGCCGCTGACAATGCTTGGGTTACTAAACGGCAGAGCTGACCACTCAGTTTGTTCCGTATCTTTTGATCTCCCTCGCATTCTTAAATGGATCCTCAAGCATAGGCTCAAAGATTGTCCCCTACATTTTATACTGTTTACATAATGTTTTTAGTTTTTCAGCAACTTTTTTCCTCTCCACACTTTCGTTTTGTTTTATTTTCTACCTTTCGCTGGCTGCTTTGGGGGTGCTGTTGGATTCTTTTTCGAACCCTTGATGGTGAGAACACCACAGAATTACGGACTGTGGTGTGTCTCTATTTGACACCAAGAGCACAGACACTGTCAGCCGTGTCGCCCTGACGAGTCCGATTAAGCGGACGAAAGGCCTAGGAGCAGGCAATACATATAAATCTGCCTTCAAGAGGGATTGTTATGGTTCCCTCATGCAGCTAGTGAAGGGTTTTCATATTTAAAACATATATTTTCCCATTTTCTTCATCTTCAACATGTTTGTTTTTTTATTTCAAATCTTTGCCAAGTCATGATTGTAAAGATGGGACCTGCACTTGTTTTCGCCCACTACTTAATTGTTCAGCATTATATTGTTTGGTCAATCAGTGAGCGAATGCATCTTTTAGGAGATCCAAGTAAAAGTTGTTCTACACAATTCGTAGCCGCTGACAATGCTTGGGTTTATGCACGGCAGAGCTGACCACTCAGACTGTTCCATATCTTTTGATCTCCCTCGCATCCTTAAATGGATCCTCAAGCATAGGCTCAAAGATTGTCCCCTACATTTTATACTGTTTACATAATGTTTTTAGTTTTTCAGCAACGTTTTTCCTCTCCACACTTTCGTTTGGGTTTATTTTCTACCTTTATCTGGCTACTTTGGGGTGCTGTTGGATTCTTTTTTGAACCCTTGGTGGTGAGAACACCACAGAATTATGGACTGTGGTGTGTCTCTATTTGACACCAAGAGCACAGACACAATCAGCCGTGTCTCCCTGATGAGTCCGATTCAGCGGATGAAAGGCCTAGGAGCAGGCAATACATATAAATCTGCCTTTGAGAGGGATTGTGATGGTTCCCTCATGCAGCTAGTGAAGGGTTTTCATATTTAAAACATATATTTTCCCATTTTCTTCATCTTCAACATTTTTTTTATTTCGGATTTTTTTACAAGTCATTATTGTAATGATGGAAGAATTGTTAACCTGCACTTGTTTACCCTACTACTTAATTGTTCAGCATTATATATATATATAATTTAGTTGTTGGACAAAAACAAGCGCAGACAATCAATTCCTCCATCATTATTATGACTTGTCAAAGGTTTGAAGGGAAAAAGGGCAGGGGATAAAGAAAATGAGAATAAACAGTCAGGGAAATGTATCATAAATACGAAATCATTCACTACCAGCCTATGAAGACCATTGTAACCCACCTTGAAGACAAATCTATTCATATTGTCTGCTCCAAGGCTTTTCATTGGCTGTATCGGACTCGTCAGGAAGGTATGGCTGATTGTGGCTATGGTCCCTTTGCGTCAAATGGAGATATACCATAGTCTACAATTCATGGTATTCTCACCACCAAGGATTCCAAAACAGAATCCAACAACACCCCAAAGCAGCCAGTGAAGGGTAGAGAAATAAAACAAAAGAAAGTGTGGTAAAGAAATAAGTTGCTGAAAAACTAAAATCACATAAAATATGAGGGTAAATCATTGAGCCTGTGCTTCAAGATCCATTTAAGGATGCAATGGAGATTATAACGTGTCAACAGTCAGAGTGGTCATCTCAGCTGTTAAAGAACCCAAGCATTTTCAGAAGCTAAGAACTGTGTAAGACAGCGTTTACCTGGATCTCATAAGAGATGCAATCTCACAATGTTTGACCAAGCACTATGTTGAACAACGTAGTAGTGGGAGAAAGCAAGTGCAGGCAAACAATTCCTCCATCATCATATTAATGAGTTGCCACTGACAATGATTTGAAGGGTGGGGGATAATGAAAATGAAAATGAAAAGTAATGGAATATATATGAATGAATGAAAGCAAGCTTAACTGAACGTGGAAATATTCTATGGGTCGGCTTTACGAAACACTGCTCTTGTCGTTCACTGGATCGGACGCTACCGCTTCTTGGGATCGGCAGGATCTTACTTTGCACCCTGTTTTAGCTACAGCAGGTCTTATTATGAATTTGTGCGTAAATCATTTCTTATCATCTCTGATTGAACTAAGTACAAGACTCATCTTCACTGATTGTACCACACCCCATCTGAAGCAAAATGACGCCAACGTCAAAGCTGTATATCTTTTGACTCAATCCCGATTCAGTCAGAAGAGGAACAGGTTTATATTTTAATTGGTTGCCATGCATGCGCGCGCACACACACACACACACGCACACACACACACACACACACACACACACACACACACACACACACACACACACACACACACACACACATGGCTTTTGACTATTCAGGCTTGGCCACACAGCATGGAAAGAAGAAAAACATACATCCGATGACAATTGCCGATGGTACCCAAAGAAGTACTGTTCTCCACTAACGCTCACCTGTCTGCTATGTCTGGCCCTGTTCAACTCTGGCACTGAGAGAGCAGGCAGTCAGGGTGTTGCCAAGAAGTTTAGGAATGGTCAATTAGCAGAACTCAGCGACCTTTTACACCTCGTCTTATTTAAGCCTTGCTTGTCATCACCCTACATAGTGAGGATACTCCCACCAATCTCCTGCTTCTTTCCATGCCAAATCGCCTCCACCACCATTTTGTTTTACCTTCGCCCATCCTCCCGACCCTTTATGCTCTCCCTCCATCCCTCCCACCCGCACTCAATGCCCTCCCTCCTTGGTTTTTTTTTTTTTCGAACTTCAGTTTAAGAGCTTACCATCATCATGACTAAGTGTTTGCAGAAAAAATTCAATCGATTTTTCCCCTTTTTTTTAACCTCAGCTTCCACAGTTGACAACACACACACACACACACACACACACACACACACACACGCCCACGCGTGCATGCCCATACGCACACAAAGAGAGAGAGCGAGAGAGAGAGAGAGAAAGAGACCGAGATGCTGTTCCGTGGCCAATAGGTGTATACATGCACAGAGGAGGACAGCTGCAGGGCAATAAAAGAGACAGACAGACAGACAGACAGACAGACAGAAAGACAGACAGACAGACAGACAGACAGACAGACAGGCAGACAGACAGACAGACAGACAGACAGACAGACAGAGATGCTGTTCCGTGGCCAATAGGTGTATACATGCACAGAGGAGGACAGCTGCAGGGCAATAAAAGAGACAGGCAGACAGACAGACAGACAGACAGACAGACAGACAGACAGACAGACAGACAGAGATGCTGTTCCGTGGCCAATAGGTGTATACATGCACAGAGGAGGACAGCTGCAGGGCAATAAAAGAGACAGACAGACAGACAGACAGACAGACAGACAGACAGACAGAGATGCTGTTCCGTGGCCAATAGGTGTATACATGCACAGAGGAGGACAGCTGCAGGGAATAAAAGAGACAGGCAGACAGACAGACAGACAGACAGGCAGACAGACAGACAGACAGACAGAAAGACAGACAGACAGACAGACAGGCAGACAGACAGACAGACAGACAGACAGAGATGCTGTTCCGTGGCCAATAGGTGTATACATGCACAGAGGAGGACAGCTGCAGGGAATAAAAGAGACAGGCAGACAGACAGACAGACAGACAGGCAGACAGACAGACAGACGGACAGACAGACAGACAGACAGACAGGCAGACAGACAGACAGACAGACAGACAGAGATGCTGTTCCGTGGCCAGTAGGTGTATACATGCACAGAGGAGGACAGTTGCAGGGCAATAAAAGAGACAGGCGAGGATTGCCCGCGCTAGCAATCGAGAACAGGTCTCCCACATTGCCTTCCAAACTGTCACCGCACATTCCGTGCACGCATCAGCTTGATCAGCCACCTGAGTATTCACAAATCCCGCCCCCCTCACCCTCAACCCCTTAGATGACTGAAGTGGTTCTCGTTGACTCGACGGACGAACACTCACACTTTGTAACGTAAGAGGCGATTCTGAGGCTACTTCATGCCAAGACATGGCATCATTGTAATAAACGTGACAAACGAAATTGCGTCGCAACTGATCTTCCACACGCTGTTACATGAGATGTAAAACCACATTTGAAAAAAACAATCAGAAATGTATATGGAATGGAATGCCTCATTTGACAGATACTGCTTGGAAGTTTGTGTTTCAAAGGTTAAATGTAATGAACTGTTGTGCACATTGGCAAGTTGTCACATGTTTAGTGGCTACTTTTTCTCTATATTTCTTTCTTCAGGATTTTAAAGATCCAAAACACCCTATCATCCGAAGGAGAATAGCGATATACAGTTGCAGAAATAACATGGAGGCAGTAAAAGATAGTATTGTAGTTTGTTCTTTGCTAAGCAGGAAACCATTATTATAACCTCTGTTTCCATTGGAACGGCAATCTCGGTACGGGCTTAGAGTCATATTTGAACTGGTAATGAACTTCATAGTGCTCAGTTCGCAGAAATTAAGAAGAATTCAAATAATCAAAAACGACCGACACGTGGCCGTTGTCCAGACTGAATGGGCGAGAAAGTGTACTCTGATGCTAAAACGTTTGTTTGACATTGGTTATTTTCGTTTCAATGGAAGGAGGTGAAGGAACCTGTTTGAACTGCAATGTCTCAAGGCCAGAACAAATTTTTTGAGGCCCCTTTGAGAATCTTTTTTCTTTTTTTTTTTTTTTTTTTTTTTTTTTTTTGCTGTCCCATCTTCTGTGCCACCTCAGTGGCATTGCACCCACGCCACTCATTCCGACATCCCCCCTCCCACCCCACGGCGGCTGATCCCTTTGAGAAACTTTGTCTTTGAAGACGTGGCTGTGCTTTGGCAACAAACAGTTGATAAGATCTACAGACATTTCCTAACTGCCTGTTCTCGTTATCTGACTCAAATAAACTGCAGTGTGGCACCAAATTGTCTTTAGGTGCTGTCAGGAGTTGTGCCCAAGTTCCTGGTGATTTCCTATGTTAATTCGCTGGGGGAGTGTGTCGACGGAAGTCATACAGGCAATAAAAAAAAAGGATTTGAGAGTCTTGTGTGTATGAGCTCACCTGTTCAAGAAAACCGTGCAGTATGCATGCACGCTGAGCCGTGAATGGAGAAATCAGGAAGATATGTTACCTGTGGGATGGGTAGTTGAAACAGAGTGAGATGTGTTACCTGTAGGATGGGTAGTTGAAACAGAGAGAGATGTGTTACCTGTAGGACGGGTAGTTGAAACAGAGAGAGAGAAAAGACCAGCTGATGGTGGCGTAGAGACAGCAAGGTTCCGCATGCCTTAGAGTTAAGCTATGATGTTGAAAATGAAAAGTGGGGGAAAAGGTAAAATAATTGTGCTTTAGATAAAGAATGATATGATGATAAATGTATTGTTTTCTTTTTCTTGCAGGAACTTCCTCCCCTGGATAAAATAGGACTAAAGTCTTTTTTGCTGAGAGGGGCACAGTGAGCTCAGGAAGATTTGTTACCTGCAGGATGGGTAGTTGAAGCACAGAGAGAGAGAAAAGACCAGTCGATGGTGCAGTAGAGACAAAAGCTCCGCAGAAACGAATGCCTAGTAGTTTTTGTCACACAAGGTGTCTTGTGTAGATTGAAAGCCACGGCTGGCCATAGTAAGAACCGTCAGTTAGCTGTGAT
>CM065715.1:12730457-12762957 GCA_033310375.1 Conus canariensis
CAGTATCTCAGCCTCACCGTCTACTTGTCCTCCGCGACCTTGTCTGTTTGGTCTCACCGTCAGCCAACAAGAGACAGAAGCTACACATGCCAGATAGTACCAGGCTTCATGGCGCCTGAACCAGCCACCGTGATCAAGGACACAAACCGATAATGCAGCCGGAAAAAAATATATGGTTTCACTCGAAATGAAATTCTTGCAAAAATGGTCTCTTCAGCTCTGTGAGGACTCAGTACAATAAATGACACCAAATGTGTCCATTAAGCTAAGTTTCCAGATATGTGTTGTTCCCTCATTGTCATGCGTCTTAGTTTTGTTCCTAAATTATGCGGTTGAGGAATTTGAAAAATGCTTCCTGTTTTCTGTGAAACGTTTTATATTTGCTTTTTTGTGGATTTATTTATTTACGAATTAATTAATCCATCAATTTATTATTTATTTATTTATTCATCTATTTGCTTTATGTTTGTTTTATTTATTCATTTACTTATTCTTTTATTCCTTTATTTATTTTGTTCTTCTTTGTAAAATAAGCCCTTCCACACTCCGAATACAATGTAAATGCATTTTCATTCATACATGTTCTGACACTTACAGCTCTAAAATATTAATTCACCCGATGGCCGAACGAAACTACTGAATGCAGCGCTGCTGATGTCGTTCTAGTAATATTGATGACAAAAAACGTTCCTGTAGAAATATACGTTCTACTGAAAGGGAAACAAAAGACACAAACGTGCCAAACATTCACTCTTCAATCTCTCTCATGGAGCGTGGAGGAAGGGAGGATAGATCCTGACACTCAGTGGCAGCATGCTGAAGCAGGTATCAGGACAGACTCAGGCAAGTATGGCACATCCTCTGGCAGGCGGAATGAGTTTGTGGAATAAATGCGGGTTGATCAATGAGATCAAAGTTGTAGTCCTGGAGACACTGGTAATAACCAGTTTCATGCATAAAAAAAAAATCAGTGGTTCGACAGTTCATAATCCAAAGCGTGTTATACTTACTTTTGATGCCGATTGTGCTCACCATTAGTTAAATACATATACAGACACATTGATAAAAACCAGATCGATGCATAAAACATATGTAACAGCTAATTGGACGCACAAGCAGGCTTTATGTACAAATTCCGCGCGCGCTCGCGCGCGCGCGCGCGCGCATGTGTGTGTGTGTGTGTGTGTGTGTGTGTGTGTGTGTGTGTGTCGCGCGCGCGTGTGTGTATGTGTGTGTGTGGGGAGGGGGGGGGGAACAGAGAGAAAGAGAGAGAGAGAGATCTTGTGCGTGTATATATGAGTGTGTGTATCCTGTGTGTATTCGTTTTAATGCGCGCTCGCGAGTGTGAAAAACCAGATTGATGCATAAACCATTATATAACAGTTAACTGAACGCACAAGCAGGCTTCCTGCTCAACTTCCGAGCGTGTGTGTGTGTGTGTGTGTGTGTGTGTGTGTGTGTGTGTGTGTGTGTGTGTGTGTGTGTGGTGTATGTGTGTGTGTGTGTCTGTGTGTCTGTGTGTGTGTCTGTGTGTGCGTGTGTGTGTGTGTGTGTGTGTGTGTGTGTGTGTCTGTGTCTGTGTGTGTGTGTGCGTGTGTGTACGTGCGTGAGTGTCTATATGAGAGAGAGAGAGAGAGAGAGAGAGAGAGAGAGAGAGAGAGAGAGAGAGCTTGTGCGAGTATATATGAGAGTGTGTATCGTGTGTGTATTCATTTTAGTGCGCGCGAGTGTGTGTGAGTGTTGTGTGTGTGTGTGTGTGTGTGTGTGTGTGTGTGTGTGTGTGTGTGTGTGTGTGTGTGTGTGTGTCTACGCAAATATGTTTGTCTGTAAATGAATCTCAATAGTTTATTTTTTACTGTTCAATGATAACAAGTTTTGTGTGAATGTATGTGTGTTGTACCAAGAGCGCACACGACCCTGTATGTGTGAGTGTGTGTATGTGTGTGTGTGTGTGTGTGTGTGTGTGTGTGTGTGTGTGTGTGTGTGTGTGTGTGTGTGTGTGTGTGTGTGTCTGTGCCTGTATGTATCTGTTTGCTTGCGCGCGTGCGCACCGTATAAACGAGCTCGTGCTTTAATGTGTGTATATGTGTGCGCGCGTATGTACTTTTGCATATGCGTGTGCAAATCTGACGTGATGCAGACTACCCGGCAACCCTAGATGATGTGACTTCCTCGCTTCACGTAAATCTGGCCTTAAAACTGTTTCTTCTCTGACCAACAGGTCTCCACGTCCATCTAAGCAGTATGTACTTCTGTACATGTGGGATATGTTTCAGTATGTGAGTGTGCATGTATGTGTGTATGTTCGAAATGAAGTACAATGTTTATGCGTATTTTTTTTCGACTCCTGCATTGTGGTAGACTATTGTTTATTCCTATTTTACATGTTAACTTCAATATGGGTTGTTTTTGTTTCCAAAAGGACTGCAGATGTAAATGAAGATATCGTTGATCACATCTCAAAATATCTCGCCAAAATGCACCTAGCAATGACAAGAAGAGTTCATGTCAAGAGATGAATCGAGATATTAGAAACACATCTAAACAGCAATTAAACAGTCTTAGCTGCTGCAGCAACAGAAAATCTCCCCCCCCCCCCCCCCCCCCCAAAGTAAACCGACCCATTACAAAGTTTATGTTGTTACCAAAATGAAGGAAAATGGATGTCACTCGTGTTGAAATCTAAAACAATACAAAAAAATGAAATAAGATTGAATAAACGTAAACAGACACACGCGCGCACACACGTGCACTAACACACACACACGCGCGCGCGCGCGCGCACGCACACGCACACGCACGCACGCACGCACGCACGCACACACACACACACACACACAACAACAACAACAACAACAACAACAACAACAACAACCACAAATGCATTCCCTATTCAAAAGAAGTGAAGATGAAATAATCATTCCAGTAATAGTAGTTATGATACACTTCAGCAGCACTCATCAAGCAAGCAAAGTAATTTCACGCATGTGCAGCAATATAAGGAAATATATTGTTTTTTTATGTATAACTTTCAATGTTTCTTTCACACGGATATCATTTCGACAGAATTATATGTGTTCTGTTTCCTTGTGGTGTACATGTATAGATAATTTTCGATCTTATATTTGTTGTACAATTCGCTTTAAAAACAATGTGAGCGTTACATCAAATTGTGCCTGTCATTACAGTTAGAAACAAAATGTTTAGCGAACAAGATGTTTGTTCAAACTTCTCATGTTCATCAAAACCAGATAACTCCTTTCTGTATCAAAGGTGTGTTATGGAGACTGGCAAAAGATTGTTGAAAACAGGCCTGCATGTCGCCTAACTAGAGTGAGATTTTTTTTAATAGAAAATACTTCTCTGTATAGAGTTTATGAGAGAAAAAAAAAACATCCCCAAAGCTTACCTGTTTAAACTTGACGTCGAGGACAGAAAATTAATGTCACTTTTGGGGCTGTCTGAATTCTTCCAGTGTTAAGAAAATCAATGAAAATGTATTAAGAATAGGCATTTCATTGTTGTTCAGTATGTCACTATGGGCATCCAGTCACGGAGAGTTGCTAGAGTCTATAGTTAGATCTACAGTGCGTGTCTTTTGTCTCAGATTGTGTCACGTGTTAAGCGTTTTTATGTAAATAATGCATTGTTATGGGTGATTAGAGAGAAAAAGGAAACATTCCGATTATGTATTACAAATCGTAAATGTCACAAACTTAAATTTGGTTAACATTCGTAGTAGGCTGAACAGCCTTCAACGTTTTAAATAACTTGATCAAAAAGAAGAGTTTGAAGTTGATTTTTGTTAGAAAGATGATAGTCACGGAATGCAAGTGTTCATATAAGTGTGTGAGTGACTGTGAACTCGACCGTAACGAGACAGACGTTGAAAACTGACAATATGCGTGAAGCTGCCCAAAGGTACAGTTGTTGGATGCTGACCACGATTAGAATTACAGGTAGTGTTTGCAGTATATCTGCATTATTTAGTTTTGTTAGCAAACCTACTGGGCCTTTCTTGGCTCATTATCTGTTTTTCATTCTTTTCTAGATATTTGTTTGAGAAGACATAAGCCCTCAGGTAAATTACTTATCTTTCTTGTTATGTAGTAACTGGATAACAATATTTACTTCAGTTCTTCTGTGAGTGAATCCCTTGTGCGACATGAGTCCATGACAGTGGTTACCCCTCGTTTTTATACGTGAGCGTGGGTCAGAACACGCGCCCATATCCTGACTTGAAAATGAGTGAAATTCACTTGGCCCATTCCATGGCGTAATATTGTCGAGAATGTGTGTTGTTGAAAGAAAGGGAGAAAACGAAACTTATTGTGATTGCACCAGGAAGGTTGTTCAGCTTCTGAACAAGTTTTACCCCTGCAAGGCTTGGTCCCTGGAGGATGTTGCACGGGCCCATCGTGTTGGCCGGAAAATAGAACACTCTGTCTACCCCCGTCCCCTCATTGCAAAACTACACAGGTGGAGTGATAAACTGTCAGTTCTATGTGAAAAGGACAGCAGAAAGAACTTGGCTGACACGCTGAACATTCGTGTGGATGGCGACCTTAAGAACAGACAGCAAAATATTATCAGACGCGAGAAGGAAGAAGGACGACGTGCCTTCTTTCGCAACGGACACCTGCACGTTCACAACAGAAGAGAGCAGCGCCATGGATACCGTGCTTGCAGACAACGTTCTCTGCAAAGCCATCACGCTGAAATTAAAAACCAGCCGCAGCAACCTGTCAGCCCACCTCCTCCCTCTGATATGGAATCCTTTCCCTCCCTCAGACGTCCAGCATCAGCTCAGCAGAACGACGGATCCACTTGCCCTGCGCCCTGCCCTCCCTCTTCATCCCCAACGCCACGTCCTCAGAGAACGCTGCTAACCAAGGCCAGTGTCCGCCAGACAGCTTCACCAAGTCCCGTTCCTTCCATCCCTGGTGACCGTGCTGTTGCTCCACAGGAACTGAACCTTGCCAGCCAGGAGACCCTCGCACCTGATCCAAAGGACAGTGCGAGTGATAAACTCGCTGATGAACCTTCCGTCTACCAGAGAACTGTCACCTCATTCCCCCGCACCACCTCGACTTCCAGTGTGATCAGCGCTCCTCCACCGGTCAGTGCATGTTCGCAAAACAGTGTATATACTCAGGTTGGTTCACCTGCCCGTACTGTGCATGTGAAAGCGGACAAATTGAATTGTTTCCTGTCCAGTGGAAATGTCTCCGCCGACCATTCCTCCGTTCTAGACCCTGTGGATACATGGAACTCCGACGATGTTGAAAGTCTGTCTTTTTCTCAGTCCTTGTTTCAGTCCCAGCAGTCTCCTTTAGTTAGTGACCAGTCCCCTACCTGTTCTTACGTTCTTCCTCAAGTTTCATATGAAAACGAAACCCCAGTCAAATCACCATGCCACCTGCCTCAAACCCGAAGCAGAGCCAAATGTCGCCAGACACACCTGACAGACACATTCACTACCACAGGCCCTAGACACACTCCTCGTACAGCCCCAGCCCCCTCCAGTAGCTAGGAATTCGGCCCTGCCTGTGTATCAAATCACTCCACTGCTCAACTGTCTGGCATTTCAAAAGATGCCAAAACATTACGGTTCGTGACTTACAATGTGAAAGATATGTCAACAATATATAATAATGAGGTTCGATCTTTTGTGTCTGTTTTTGATTTCTTCTTTTAGTTGAAACTGTTTCAGATTCCTCCCCAAGTCACTTGTTTCCTTATCATGATGTATATGTCACAGCCCAGACTGGAATCCAGTCCAATCCGGAATTGGTCTAGTCCAAACTAGAATCTCAATATGGCTAGGCCGTATTAAGATTCTAGTTTGGACTAGACTTTTACCAGTCCAAACTAGAATCTCAATAGGCCTAGTCCATATTAAGATTTCAATTTGGTCTTGCAAAAGTCTAGTCCAAACTGGAATCTTAATACGGCCTAGGCCATATTGAGATTCTAATTTGGACTAACCGCTTGTCCAAACTGGAATTTAGTCCAAAATGGAATTCACACACACACACACACACACACACCACACACACACACACACACACACACACACACATACATACACACATTTTTGAGTATATTTTTTACATTTGGCTGTTTTGAAAATACTGCATTTAACTCTGCTTGGTAACGCAAGTATGAAAAGATATCAGTTTCTGAGTGAGCAAGTGGTACAGTCGGTTGTGTCACTGACACCTGACTCAGAGCACTGAAATCAGTTCAACGTTCTTTGCCCCTGTAAGTGTTGGACCGAGTAGTGTTCTGCCTGTCTGGTGAACAGTATGCAAAGCAACACAGCAGCAACACTCATCAGTCAGTCAGTCCGTTTGAAACAGTTCGACTGCCAGTGGTGACGATGGATTCTGTCCAAAAAGAACGATTTTATGAAGAGATCGACAAAATTATCCGAACGCTAGATCAACGTAAACGGGACACATTTTGCGTTTCCCAAGAAAATATCACAAGATTGTGTCTGCACTGAAACTTGAGAAGCTTGCCAAATGTGACGATGGGCCCAAGTTTAAATACTGGGCACAAAAAAACTACAAGCTCGAAGTTGTTGGAAATCAGGACACTGTGTTCTGCAAACGTCAGAATTGTCCTCTGGTGAAAAGAGAGGAGTTGTTCCACACAATTTTGCGGTGCCATGAACGCGTCGGACATGCAGGCCATGATAAAACATGGGCCGAAGTCAGTGGAAACTACGCTGGAATAACAGGTCGAGCTGTAGACGTGTTCTTGAAGACGTGTGTGAGCTGTGGCCAACGAAAAGTTGTGAAGCCTCTGCTATCAGGAAACCCAATGATAAATTTGATATTTCTGCACCGTGTGCAAATTGATCTGATCGACTTTCGTAGCCGTCCGGACCAGGATTTCAAGTGGATATTGCACTGCAGAGACTTCTTTTCTAAGTTCAGTTGGGGTTATCCCCTCGTTTTCAAGTCAGCAGCAGAAGTTGCAAGACACCTGCTGGAAGAGTTTTCAATCTTTGGACCACCCCGAATTCTACAGAGCGACAACGGATGCGAGCTTACCGCAAGCGTTATCAAGGAGGTTTGTGAACTTTGGCCTGGCACTGTCATCATCCATGGACGCCCAAGACATCCGGAAAGTCAGGGTAAGTAAGATCATCTCTCTCTCTCTCTCTCTCTCTCTCTCTCTCTCTCTCTCTCTCTCTCTGTCTGTGGGTGTGTGGGTATATGCGTGTGTCCAAGTCTCTCTCTGCCCCCCCCCCCTCTCTCACACACACCATCTCTCTCTCTCTCTCTCTCTCTCTCTCTCTCTCTCTGCGCACGCGCGCGCGCGCGCGCACGCGCGTGTGTGTGTGTGTGTATGTGTGTGTGTGTGTGTGTGTGTGTGTGTGTGTGTGTGTGTGTGTGTGTCTAAGTCTCTCTGCCTCCCCTCCCTCTCTCTCTCTCTCTCTCTCTCTCTCTCTCTCTCTCTCTCTTTCTCTCTCTTTCTGTGTGTGTGTGTGTGTGTGTGTGTGTGTGTGTGTGTGTGTGTGTGTGTGTGTGTGTGTGTTTGTCGAACTCTCTCTCTGCCTCCCCCCTCTCTCTCTCTCTGTCTCTCACTCTCTCTCCCTCTCTTAGTAAGTTGCCTTTTTTGTGTGCTTTCAGGCTGTGTTGAGAGGGGCAATGGAGATCTGCAGATCAAACTTGACAAGTGGATGGACACGAACGGTCCTGAGTGGAGCAAGGGGTTGAAATTCGTCATATATACCATCAACACATCAGTTTCCAGTGCGACTAAGACGACACCATACGAACTGGTTTTTGGCCAGAAGCCCAGGTTTGATCTCGCTGTTTTAGAAGAACTGGCTGGACAGGGAATTATTAATGAGGAACAGTTACCTGAGGCTATCATGCAATCTTTGGAGTCAGTGAAACAATCAGTGCCAGAAGGTGACAACCAGTCTGTCGAGCAATTAGTGCCCAACGGTGACGACGTCAATTTGTCGATTGACACTGAAATTACATCGGTTACTCAGCCAGTTGGTGGTGTAGCTGTGACGTCTGAGCATCGTTTTGATGATGATGGCCCATCAACATCCCAGGTTGATGCAGATGAACATTCAGAATATCAATGTGCCGCCACCATTGCTTTAGTTCATCAAGCTGCTGATGATGCATCTTCAAGACAACAATCTGAGGTAGATGTTAGACCCTACAGCGACAATTCAGGTTCTTCAAGTCCCGGGCCTGAACAAATCCACTCACCTGCTGAAAACACATGTGAGGTGCAGAAACGAGGAAGAGAGTACCTCCTTTTAAGTGACAAACTGATTGTTGGTGAAGGGACAGAAATTGTTAATCGGAGATTTGTACATGGTGTGGAAGTGGACGAAGATTCTGTTGTTATTTCAGTTGACAAAGTTTTTGATTCAACACATGTACCGACAGAGGCAAATCTTATGGACGAAGCATTAGAATTAGGACAGTTTGTTCTGTGGAAAAGAAGTGCGGTTGTAGAAAATGAAACCTCTACAGTTCACAGGGGGAAGCGGCTGGCCGCAAAAGGACAATACTTGAAAGCTGCCAGGCGTCAGGACTCACGCTACCAAAGAAAAGTTCAGGCTGTGACAAAATCGTTCTCAGAGGGTGACAGAGTTGGACTGAAGATCCATGGCGCTGACCGTGCAAACACCGATGTGCAGTTGGTGACGTGCAAAGTGCTAGAGTCAAAGATACAGGAAGAAAGTGTCTTGTATAGAGTCTACTGCCCTGCTGGTATCGTCAAAGGTTGGTTTCGGGGGGAAGAATTGGTC
The DNA here is from genome assembly GCA_033310375.1 of Conus canariensis. Classification (NCBI taxonomy): domain Eukaryota; kingdom Metazoa; phylum Mollusca; class Gastropoda; order Neogastropoda; family Conidae; genus Conus; species Conus canariensis. The sequence goes on from CM065715.1 coordinate 12,739,249, forward strand.
GACATGAACACTATAGTTCTCCCAGATCTAGATGCAGTCGATCCAAGATGCCTTTCAGAAGTGACACTGATACAGGCTTCAAGAACCTCGACTAAATGGCAGAGCCGAGCGAATGTAAGGACAGTGTGTTCTTGCTCAGGGAATTGCAAAAGCAAAAAATGCTCCTGCAAGGCAGCAGGAATCCCGTGTGGCACTAAATGCCATTCCAAAAATGTGAAGTGCAAAAACTCTGGCACCGAGTAGGGGATTCATATTTTACACACGTAGAAAAAGCCGATATGTGGTTTAACGAATGGTGTATTTTTAACGAATGGTGTATTTTAACGAATGGTGTATTTAAACGAATGGTGTATTTTACCAAATTGAATCAAAGGTGTAGTTTTTAATACTAAACAATTATAACAGATCGACACAAATGTGTGTTTGTGTGTGATGTGTTTGTGTGTGGCAAATATGTGTGCGTGTGTGTGTGTGTGTGTGTGTGTGTGTGTGTGTGTGTGTGTGTGTGCTGCTTCTTCAGACTGACTGCACACTGCAAATAACAGTGCCATTTGTATCCATATGACACAATAACACAATTCCATCATATCCAGCAGACAAAATTCCAGTTTGGGCTAGTCCAAACTCGAATTCCAATATGGACTGAATTCCAGTTTTGAGTGGCTGTTAGTCCAAACTAGAATCTCAATATGGCCTAGGCTGTATTAAGATTCTAGTTTGGATTAGTCTGATCCGGAATCGGTCTGGTCCAAACTGGGATCTTAATATGGCCTAGGCCGTATTAAGATTCGTGTTTGAACTAGTCCGATCCGGAATCGGTCCAGTCCAAACTAGAATCTTAATACGGCCTAGGCTATATTGAGATTCCAGTTTGGACTAGACCGATTCCAGTCTGGACTGTGACATATATATCTCACCTGGTATTCAAGTTTCTGATTCCCTTACCGCTAGACTGTCCTGTGGAAATGCACTTCTTGTAAAGAAAAAGCTGACTAGATTTATTTCACATATCACAATTGAATATGACAACTGCTTGGTTCTCAAAAGATATCGAAACTACTAACGGGTTTTTATTCCGACTGTTTCTTGATTGGTTTGTATATCCCACCTTCAAATAGTGTATATTATGCTGAAACTGAAATTGATAATGTTTATGCTTTTTGGATAACTGTATCGCTGATTTTATTTAAAGAACATGGCGAACAACTCTCATTGTTTTTGGAGATATGAATGCCAGAACAGGCAATGGTAAGGTTTCTGACTTCTCAGACGACTTTATTGGTGAAAATGTAGAGGAATCGAAGCTGTGTACAAGATTTCGTAGGGAATCAAATGATGGTGTTACAAATGAATTTGGCAAATATTTACTTTAAATATGCGATCAATATAACATGATTATAATGAACGGACTTGTTTTGGGTGATGAGGGGGAAACTTTACTTACATTGCCTATAATGGATGTAGTGTTATTGATTACTCTATTGTGTCTGAATGTATGTTTCCTGCGGGTTCATATTTAAACGTTATTCCCAGAACTGAATCAAAACATATGCCTGTAGAGATGTTTCTTGAAGTACCAAAGGCCATTGAATTGAAACCCACCTCGACCCATTCTACGATAAGTAATGTTACTAAGTTTGTGTGGAATAATGAAAAGAAAAATTATCATTGTGTAATGTTTAATGATCATGATGTTAAGAAACTAATTCCAGATGCTAGTAATTCAATAGATCTTGATATTGATGCATCATTAGCTTCATTCATTGGTGGTCTCAAGATGGCTGGAATAAGTATGTTAAAGACGTTTAGGGTAGATAGTTTCAGAGTGGTTTGACAGAGAATGTGCAGAAAAAGACGTGAAATACGTAAAGCTTTTTCGAACATTTCGCAGAATTTGTGACAGTGTCGTAAAACATGATGCTGATAATGATAGTAAAAAGCTGCAAATGATATATTACAGACATATGTATGTGATTTCAAGGAGACAGTATAAAAAATCTGCTTATCGTTAAGAGGTCCGAACATAAACCCTCAATTCTAGATACGCTTGTGAAAAGTGGTGGCGATCCTAAACGTTTTTGGGGAACTGTTAAATCTGTTCTTATATCTAAAGAATTAAAGCAAAATTCGATCACATCTGGTGAATGCTTTGACCATTTCTAGATGGTTTTTAATAGTGATCTACCTAACGATACTGATTTACCAGATTTTGAAGATACTTTTCAAACTAACTTGCCTGTAGACACAAACTTGGACTGTGTTCCACTAGACAGAGCGATAGAGCAATGGGAAATTGAGGATGCTATAAAAGTTTTGAAATATGGAATAGCATCTGGTTCCGATGGATTAAGTGGTGAATTTTATAAAAACTCATCTCAAGATGTCATTTCATTTTTAATTCAATACTTTAATAAACTGATTCTGGAAGTTTTCCAAAATGTTGGTCTCAGTCTATTATTCTACCTGTGTATAAAAAGGGTGATCCTGACTGTCCAGACAATTATAGGGGTATTTCCTTGCTAGATATTGGAGGCAAGTTGTACAGTTATATCCTTAATAAAAGACTTACTGAATGGTATGAAGATAATGATTTGATTGATTCATCTCAAGCTGTTTTAGACGAAATCATAGTACAATTGACCACATTTTCACCCTTCTGGCACTAATTCAAAAGAGTTACTCAACTGGAGCAAGCTATACGTTGCCTTTATTGATTTCAAAAAGGCCTTCGATTTAGTTAACAGGCAGTACCTTTCGATGATATTAAAGAAGAAAGGAATCAGAGGTAAAATGTACAAAGCTGCCAAAGGCATGTATGAAACTGTCAAAGCTAGTGTAAAAGTGAACAACCAGTGCACTGAACCATTCTTCTGTCCTCGTGGCCTGAGACAAGGAGACAATTGCAGTCCAGTTTTATTCTCGCTATTTGTTAATAAACTTGCAATTGATGTAATCCGTAATGGTAAACACGGTGTAAAGCTATCCCCAGATTTAATGGAAATTTTGATACTACTCTTTGCTGATGATGTTCTGTTACCATCTTTCTCGGTTATTGGTCTGCAACGACAGCTGAATATTTTGAGGGATGCCTCGCATAGAATGAGTTTATCAGTTCATTTAGATAAAACTAAAGTGGTCGTCTTTCTCAAAGGCGGTTACATTGCAGTGAGAGAAAAATGGTTCTTTGGTAGCAATAAGCTAGAAGTGGGTCAGTCAGTATAAATACCTTGGTATCATTTTTTCTCCTTCCCTCTCTTTCTCCTACGCTATGGAAGATAGAGCCGCGAAAGCAAAGAGAGGAGTTGTATGTATCTTAAAACTGCTGTGGTGGTCCCTCGGTGAAAATCATCTAAAAGTGTTCTTTAAATTATTTGATTGTCAAATCCTACCAATGCTAACATACTGATCTAAAGTTTGGGGATTGATTGGAAATCAGAATTTGATTGAAAAAGTACATCTGACTGCGTTGAAAAGATTGTTAAATGTTAGCGTTAAGACACCCAATGTCCTCGTCTATGGTGAATGTGGTAGATATCTTCTTTATGTTCATACTTATACAAGATGTGTTAAATATTGGTTGAAACTTTTGAGAATGTCTGATGAGCGTCTGCCTTTAAAATCTTATAAAATGCTGTTAGCTCTTCATTATAAAAATCAGAACAACCGGGTTTCTGCCGTATGCTTTACTTTATACAAATATGGATTCGGACATGTGTGGGAACACCAAGGTGTTCAAAATATTCATTTTTTTTTTCTCCGAGAATTCAAGCAAAGGCTAATCGATTGTTTCATTCAAGGATTGGAGGCTCAGTTGAGAGATAAAAGACGGTGTACATTTTATGCATCTTTCAAACTATCCTTTGGTACACCTCAATACTTATTCGACCTAAAACAGTGTGTATTGAAAAAGACCTTAATCAGATTTAGATTAGGTGTTTCAGCATTACGAACGCATCAGTACTGATACTCTAATAATGTCTCTTCTAACTGCCTATTTTATGAGTGTCGCAGAAAGTGAACTTCATTTTATATGCGTCTGTCATAAATACTCAAATGTTAGAGAAAAATACATTCCCCGTAAGTATTACAATAACCCTTCTACTTTCAGGTTATCGTTACTGATTTTGTGACACTAAATGTATGTGCAGACTGGCAGCATATCTAATGATGCATTTAGAATCCGTAATCTTGCTATTTCGTCTACAGGTTAGTATGGATGTTTATCATGTCCATTTTCAATGTAGTATCCTGACATGATTCCCCTTTGTGCCCCCTCCCCTTGACATGGGCAGAAGGCCTGGCGCATTAAACATTTTGTCATTGTCTTTCTCTCTCTCTTCTCCCCCTCCCCCCTCTCTCTCTCTCTCTCTCTCTCTCTCTCTCTCTCTCTCTCCTTTCTCTCTCGCTCTCCCTCTCTCTCTCTTCTCCCCTCCCTCTCACTCTCTCTCTCTCTGGATAGCGGCCAAATGGTCGTAGCGGCAACTCCTAACGCTATTTACTCTCCATTTCTTACCGATTTATGTCGGTTGGACTCCCAAGATTCCAGAGTGTTTTTGCACAGTGAAACATCAAGTGTGTGTGGATTGTGTTGTGTAGTCATATAGTCAAAAATGTCAGTAATCAGTCCGTAATTAACAGAAAGTGATTTACATTGATTAATGAAGGAGAGAATCAGAGACCTTCTCTAAGCATCGTTCACTGACCTCTATTCCCGACTGCACGTGCAAGTGTACACCGTCCAGTTGATCTCTGTGACAGAGTGATGTGTGAAAACCGGTTTGACTCTCCACTGTCCGCCGTTAACAAACTGGAAATGTGTGTTGTTGCGGTGCAAGTGTTCTCAAAATAATTGCCTTGTCCTTGTAATACATAACACAGGCGCTTGAAACATTTCTTTGATGGTTTCTAACGTGGTTCTGTAGACCCATATAGAAACAATATGCGGAGAAGCCCGGTGACCGAGTGTTTGAAATTTTTATGAGTATTTGTGTGTGTGTGTGTGTGTGTGTGTGTGTGTGTGTGTGTGTGTGTGTGTGTGTGTGTGTGTGTGTGTGCTGCTGCCTACTCATTATGGCTGATTATACTTCAGACAGCGAACAATCAAGAAAATTATTGCGTACCAATGATATAATTCAAAGGCGATTTTTTTGTTCCAGTGACGAACTGATCGTGTGGAGAAACAGTCTCATTTACAGATACTGTGCTCTATGTGAACCAAGTATTTCTTTTCACATCAAAAATTATGATGCCAAAGGTGTGGTCATATCTTCCATAGACAATATTATCCATGAGTCTCTTCCATGCAGTTTAGCACAAACCAAACTCCGTCTCGATTGTAACTCAGAAAAGTCTGTGACCATTTCCCTGTTTTTTACCCAAGATGCCCGTGGCACTCTGTTATGTCAAGGCAAAGACTGTGTCAACTGGGATCGCCGTGAGTGTGAAGTGTTGAACGTTTTTGTGTCCACTTTCCTGGAGAATAGGGACATCAATCAATTGACCCAGTCCTTACTCCACACGCCTGTCACATTTATCACAGGCTTTCCAGGAACGCCCAGCCTTCAGACTCCGGACCTTGAAATACCATCTTCTCCTACCACGGGTACCCTAGTTCCAGCTGCCTCCCCTTCATGTCCCTGTTCTACATCTCTGCTGTGCGAGGAGGACCCTTCAGACAGCGGTACAACACATGGGGTGATTATTTTCCCACCAACTCCATCACTGAAAATGGAAACAGATGATGGAGATAACAAAGAGCAGTCCTCTCCCTCATTACCTTCAGTGCAGATTCTTCAGCATCCTGATTCTCTGGGTGATGAGGAAACAAAAGCCAGCACTGGACTTGATGCAAACAGAAAAAGAAGAAGAGTAGCATGCGGAGGCGTGCCCTCTATTTTACCCCAACACACAAAGCTTCCTCTCCTCAGCATGTACCCCATGTTTGTCGGACTCGCTGGGAGCGTGTGAAAGAAGACATTGAAGACCTCCGTGCATTGCAGATCGAATCCGATCACAGGATTACCACGCTCATCGAGGACGCTAAAACGTACACCAAGAATGAAATCAGAACTTTCTGCAGAGACCAGGCAGATAAAATGAACAGTCATTTAAAAGAATGATAGCGCTGATCTCTGGTCTTCAACAAGAAAATGGACTTCTACACAAAGAGCTGCATTCCTGTAAGACTCAGCTGGGAAATCTACAATCAGAAATAAAGAAAATAAAAAAGCCCACTTCAAGAGAAACCACAGGGGTTCAGACTGTTTCCACAGGATCGCCCCCATCCTGTTCAACATTCTTTGAAGAAGCACGTCAACCTGACCTTGGCACAGAACCCCCACAGCGGAACAACCCCCAGGACGACAAAGACAGCGACCATTTGTTGTTAAGGAGGGAAAATGATTTTCAGGATGCTGCCCCCTCCGATGACGGGGCTGACCAAAGTCAGGAAGGAAAGGCACAGAGCCAACCTCAGTATGCCGTGTCCACGGCCAACTCCTTCTCCCTGCTGGACAATTCTGAAGAAGAACCGATCCAGGAAAAGAATCTGAATCTACCAAAACGCTCCATACCCCCCGACCATAATGAACCCCCCTCATCATCCAATCCATCGCCTGTTGATGTTTCAAAAACACAACGTGTTCCAGAGAGAGCAACAATGCTCATAATAGGCGATTCAGTACTGCGTTTCGTCAACCCTAAAAGACTTGCCCCTCCGAACGAATTTATGTACAAAATCTGTGTTCCGGGGATGCAGGTACATGAATTGTTTTCCTGGCTGCTGTCCCTGAAATCTTTCCCTGACATCAGTCACGTTATCGTCCATGTTGGGGTGAACTCCTGTCCTGCTGGTCCTGTCCAGAAGGAAGTCTGGATGCGACTTGTGTCCCGATGCTGTGAGATCTTCCCCAACGCCAAACTGTCCTTCAGCTCCATCGTTCCTGCCAGAGGTCGACATCACCTGAATAACTCGATCCGCCCATCCAACCGCCATCTACAGGCTGTCTGTGACCAGCTGGGAGTGTCGTTCATTAACCACGACTCCACATTCACCACTCCTTCAGGGGCCCCTCGTCTGGCCCTCTATCAGGACCTGATCCACCCCAGCGCCAAAGGAACTGGCAGACTGGCTGCCAACCTCAAGTCACTGTGGCGTAGAGGTCCATCAGGTGACGTGCCTCAGCCGGCCCAAGGGGGCTCATCCAGAATGCCGTCCTTCAGCAATAACGTTTTTATTGATGGTCCTCAGCGGAGGAGGCATCAACGCAGTACAGATACTGGGTTTTATAATACTACTGGTGCCTACGATTCTCGTTCTCTCCATCGTGAATTCCCACCAAACACTGATCCAGTCCCCACAGACTGCCCACACCCTTCTTCCCTGTTCCATTACCCATCTCTAAATCCAAGACCCAAACAGACAGACCTGCGCTCTGCAAATCATTACCCTTCCTACACCTTCCCCCCTGATGACGTCAATATAATTAACAGAACTCCACAAAATCATTACCCGTCCAACACCTTTCCCACTGATGATGTGAATAAAATTATCAGGAATCCACCCCCACATCATTACCCTCCCCACGCCATTCTCCCTAACGATATGAATAAAATTAGCCGTAATTCACCCCCATCCACGTATTTCGGACAGGAAAGGAGTTACCATGGTAATCCTTCCCCTGCTTTCCCAAAAGTGCAGTATCCCTCTAACATTCCCATTCAACCCATTTACAACACCTCAGTGGGTTCCAATCATATGAATAATCATTATGCTCTTGAACTGTTCAGGATGGCATCTCAGCTACTTTCCCAACAACACTTATCTCCTCCTTAAATCAAAGAAAACATTACCATGGGAGTATATGCGGAGAGAGAGAGAGAGAGAGAGAGAGAGAGAGAGAGAGAGAGAGAGGTGCGATGGAAGGGGTTGGGGTGGGGGTGGAAAGGGGTAATAAATATGTATGTGGGTTTATGTTTCCACATGATTTATATTCACTCCTGTGTCTAAGAATAGAAATGCCTGTGCCAATGTGTAAGCTTAGAAATGTATTCAACCCATACGTGCTTACACGTACGGCGCGTGATGTGTGCGTGCGTGTGTGTGTGTGTGTGTGTGTGTGTGTGTGTGTGTGTGTGTGTGTGTGTGTGTGTGTGTGTGTGTGTGTAAATGACATCACCGGGCTCGGCATGATTTCTTGCTTAACTTGCTACTGAGGTTTTGACAGTGGTCTCGTTTTGTCTTTTGCATTGATATTTTGCCTTTGTTACTGGCTGGGATTTCTTTCAGCGCTTTGTTTATTGCTGCTTTGAAATTTGTATTGTTGTTTGCGTTGCAGTATTCACTGATCTTTGTATCTTTTTCTCACTTGTTTGACTTGCTACCGAGGTTTTGACAGTGGTCTGTGAATTGATAGGAGCAAAACAGACTGATAATTGCGTTTGTGTTTATTTGGAGAATACTTCACTTTGTCTTTTGCATTGATATTTTGCCTTTGTTACTGCTGGGATTTCTTTCAGCGCTTTGTTTATTGCTGCTTTGTAATTTGTATTGTTGTTTGCGTTACAGTATTCACTGATCTTTGTATTTTTTCTCACTTGTATAGTGGATCGTGTTTTCCTTGTTGGCCTGTATAATGTCAGAACGTGGTAGCCCTTGGCTAACCGAGGATGGACTTAGAGTGGGGCATCTAAATATTAATCATGTTATAAATAAGATTACTGAAATATCATCCATATTATCAAATTTGGGCAAACATTTTCACATATTTGGTTTTTCAGAATCCCATTTATCTCCTTTCAAATCTAATAGTGACCTTTCAATTCCAGACTATAATATAATTCGTAAAGACCCCATTCAAAAAAAAGAAACTGGCATAATAGTGTATGTCCATCAGTCAATTGAAGTTGAAAGAATTGATTACCTTGAACAGCATCACGTAGAAACTATACTACGCACAAAAAGTTAAGGATCGGTATGTGAAAACAGGTGCGTAATAAACTCAGTTCGCTACTGTTATTTATTTCTTAGTCCAGCCAAATTGTCATGAATTCTTGTTCAGCTGCAAGTGGGCGATGTTGTGTTAGTGCGAAAATTGCACGGGATTCTCTACTACTGAGCTGGGCCGCAAACGGAAAAGCGGAAACTTGCGAAAAATGACCTTGTTTTGGACCGTTCTGCCTGAACACATTGCACTTGCCAGATGGAAAAACCATTATGCACGTGCAAGCACTGCTGTTTATGTGTGAGATGCTGTCGCTCGCTTGGCTATATAAGAAGACATTCCACCAGTAGTAGGCCTGATCTGACAATGCCTCCACGACGAAAATTAAGCGAGTTGGATAGGGGACGAGCTGTTGCATGGTTCCAAGATGGTGTTCCCAAGCGAGAAGTGGCCAGGCGACTTCATGTGTCCATCTCGGTCATTGTCCGACTGATTCAACGCTTCACAGCCACTGGGATTGTCCATGAAAGACGCAGATCTGGTCGACCGAAGAAGACAACCCCACGTGACGATCGTCTCATTGAACGACAAGCCCTGCAGACAAGAACAGCCTCTTCCAGCATAATTCAAAGGCAGTTCAGGGTGGCTACTAACATCAACATCAGCCAGCAGACCATACGGAACCGCCTACATGGGTTTAATCTCCGTTCTCGTCGCCCAGCAGTACGGCCACGCTTAACTCCAGCCCATAGGGCAGCACGCCGCGCCTTCTGCGCACGTCACGTGAGGTGGACACGTCAGCAATGGTCCCAGGTCCTGTTCAGTGATGAATCACGCTTCACCCTTCACCACAACGACGGCCGACTGAGGGTCTGGAGGCGCCCAGGGCAACGCTTTACTGACGCCACTGTCCAAGAAAAGGTGGCCTTTGGTGGAGGTTCTGTAATGGTCTGGGGGGCCTTCAGCCTTCACCACAGAACACCCTTGTATCATGTACAGGGTAACCTGACTGGCATCCGATACCGGGATGAGATCCTTCGACTGCTGGCTGTGCCTACACTGCAGCAGATGGGACCGAGGGCTGTCTACCAGGATGACAATGCTCGCCCCCACAGGGCAAGGGTGGTCAACGACTTCCTGCAGCAGTCTGGAGTCAACAGAATGGAGTGGCCAGCATGCAGTCCCGATCTCAACCCGATTGAGAACCTCTGGGATGAGCTGGATCGCAAAGTGAGGAGCCACCCCCCTCCCAGGGATGCCCAACACCTCTACCAGATGCTGCAGGCTGAGTGGCAGGCGCTTCCACAGAGGATCTTCACCAACCTGGTCAACTCGATGAGGACTCGCTGCGTCGAGTGCCAGAACAGCCATGGTGGTTACATGCATTACTGAGCTTTTGGGAGCATCCGTATGCCCTGTCTTGTGATTTCAATGACTTTGGGAAATCAAATTTGGATACGTACCCACTTTAATCAAATGTACACACCAAACGATTGCTCGAGATTGAAGGCAATTGTGTATCATTATCACTACAGAATGGAATTAAATGTTGGCCAAACTTCAACGCATTGACTTTCTTATTTTGACAGTTATGAATGTTTGTGAAAGTGATCCTTAACTTTTTGTGTGTAGCTTATTTGGATCGAAATACAACTGAAGTATAACAAGCCCATACCTCTATGTTTTCTATACAGGAATCCAGCCGAACATGTCGACTGGATCGACCGCTTCATTTCAATGTTGGAAAATGCTAATGATAATTACAAAGATGTCATAATATTAGGTGATTTTAATATTGATTTATTCAAAACTGATAATCACTGGACTCAAACTTTTGAATCATTTGGTTTGACACAATTAATAAAATCAGCTACCCGTGTAACCAATTCTTCTGAAACATTAATAGATCATATATATGTTACCAATTCAGAAACAATAGTAGAATCAGTTGCTCCTGCTTATGGCTGCAGTGACCATTTTCCGATTTGTTTTACGTGGACCAAAAAGGGTGTCAAAATACCCAAGTTAAATCATAAAACGATTACGTTCAGGAACTTTTCTAAATTTGATCGTGACAAATTTCTCTCAGATCTTTTAAATTCCCCTTTAAATGACGTGTATCAGTATACTGACCCCAATCAAGCTCTGCATGTATGGTATAACATCTTCCATGACGTATACAATAAGCATGCCCCTCTTCAAACTAAAAGAGTAAAACATCGGATAAAACCACCTTGGCTTACAAAAGAAATACAGGACACTATATACCAAAGGGATTATCTGTTAAAAAATGGCTCTCACGAAGAATTCAAAAAGTACAGAAATAAGGTGACCTCCCTGATACGATCAGAGAAAAGGAAATATTTCTTGGACCTTATTAATAGAAAGAAAGACAGTAAATCTATTTAGAAAGGTATACATGGCTTAACAAAGAAAAATTCTGACCCTGTATTAAACTTAACAAAAGACATATCTGCAAGTGAACTGAACGCCCATTTTGCAAGTATAGCAAATCAAATCATACGAAACGATGAATCAAAACGTAACGATCTACAAGAATTACTGAAATACTGCCACCAGAAGAACATCCATTCAGCTTTGGATATTAGTGCCATGGATGTCCACGAAGTTTTCTCTTCTCTTAGACGGTTAAAACAGACAGCAACTCGTGGAATTGATGGAATTGACGGGAAAATTCTTAAGCTATCAGCATCTGTTATAGCAGAAACTCTCACATATATTTATAATCTCTGCATTGATAAGCATTGCTTTCCTGATGCTTTTAAACAAGCTAAAGTCATACCATTGTACAAATCAGGAAATATGGCTGATCCTTCTAACTATCGACCTATCTCTATTCTATCAGTTCTTTCAAAACCATTAGAACAACACATAAAAAAGTGTCTTCTTTCTCATGTAAAAAAAAATCGATCTACTACACCCTAATCAATCCGGATTTAGAGAGAATCATTCTTGTCAAACAGCTCTTACCAAGATAGTTGATCGATGGCTTTCAAACATAAACAACAAACACTTTTCCGGAGTACTCTTCGTGGATTTTGCTAAAGCTTTCGATGTCATTAATCATGAACTTTTGCTCAGAAAGTTAACTATTTATCGACTAACTTCCGACACTCTAAGACTCATTTCATCCTTCCTTTCCAACAGGCAACAATTAGTATTATTAAATGATTGTCATTCTACTTTGATTCCCAATAACTTTTGTACCACAAGGCTCGGTGCTTGGTCCACTGCTCTTCTTATTCTATATTAATGATTTACCATTAACCTTGACTTCTCATTGTGAAATGTTTGACGATGATACCACTATCGACACTAATAACTCTAATGCTCAGCAAGTCTACCTTGATATTCAGAAAAATATCAACCTTCTCGTTAAATGGACACAACTCAATCACATGTCTCTGCATCCTCAAAAAACGAAATTCATGTTGATTACAACAAGGCAAAAACGTCAAAATGTAACCGAAAACTTGCCAATCCTTTATATTGGTAACGAAAAAATCAAAGAGGTTTCAAATCACAGAGTCTTAGGAATAGCAATCGACAACAACCTATCTTGGTCGAAACATTTAGAACTTCTTTCCAAAAATCTTGCTGTAAAACTGTATCAGCTCAGGAAAATAAAAAACGTTTTAGATTATCACACCAGAAAATTATTTTTTCAATCTTATATTCAGCCCAATATTGACTATGCCTCGACACTCTTGGATTTAGCTAGCAATAAGTTGCTTAAACCATTGACTAGTATATACAAGAGAGCTGTCAAAATAATAATTGATGAACCCTCGCTAGGGCACCCTGATTATGAACGAGCAGGTATCCTTCCATTCAAGACCAAACTATTGTACAATAAAGCACTCTTTATGCATAAAATACTACACGGCAGTGCTCCTTCCTATTTAATGAATATATTTACTTCTAATGATCATCGTCATTCGCATAAAATAAATCTCCCTTTCCCATCAATTAATTTATGCAAATCAAGCCTTGCTTATTCTGGTGGGTGGCTGTGGAATAATATCCCAGAAAAACTGAAAAACGAACCAAACGCTAGTAAGTTTAAATCCAATCTTTTTACGTACTTGATGTATCTGTCTGATCTTACACCACTTTGCCCAAAGATGTACCAATAACTGTTCTGTGTAAATGTTTCATTTTCCTTATCAGTTCTTCCTTTTCTTCCATCCCCCCTCCTCTCATTTTTAATTGTCCCCCATCCCACCCCATCCCACTCCCACCCCAACCGTCTCCCACACCTTCTGTCGGTGTTCCCTCTGTACATAGATTTTGTATCCTTTTGTATTTTCGTATTTCATATTTAAGAATGATTTTTCATTGTTTTATATTAATATTTTTGTGTTTTTTTTCTTTTCCTTTCTTAAATTTCTTTTGGCCCCGGAGGGCTGGATGTAAAAAAGCAGTGATGCTTATTCCATTACCCTCTGAAAATAAAAATTCGTTCGTTCGTTCGTTCGTTCTCTCTGTCTGTCTCTCTTGTTATCACCATTTATATCAAGCTGCTGCTTCGTCATCAAAACCAAATGACTATGTGGATGATTTCAGTGACGGTGACAGAATCGAGTCAGAATTGACGTCAGTTCCTGTCGGAAACGACGGCCGCTGAGGCAGTACAGCGGGAAGTTGATGGCATGGTTGGTGTACATGAGACAAGCCAAAAAAGAATAGGTCAGGGTGACCCGGGCTCTCTCTGTGTTGGTGCTGGACAGCCAGTAGTACCTCTTGTACAGCAACATGATCACCACCGGCGATGTCAGCACCAGGAAGGTGAAGGACACCCACAGCAGCATGGCGGTGATGTTGGTGTTAGCCGAGGCATGCTTCTTAGATGCTTGTTTTTTACTTCTCCCGCTGTTCTTTTTACCTCGGTCTTTTTGCCCGTCAGTAATGGTGAAAATTTGCTGTAGATCTTCCGTTCTATCCCCTGCGACAGTGATTCTCACATCGTTGAGGCTTACATCCGTGTTGGACGTGTTTACATCCCTGCCGGAGGTGTCGCCCTGATTGGCGACGTTCTTACTGTTCTCCTTCGGAACTACTTGTCCGTGCCGGTTATCTATGAACTGCTTGCCGAATTGTCGTGATCGTCTGAGCTCTCTGATGATGAGAGCGTTCAAAGTAAGCAGAGAAAGGAAAGGAATGAAACTGTACAAGGAGGCATCGATCCATGTGTAAATTTTTCGTATGAAAAAATCGACGTCTTTATCTGGATACCAGCACTCGAGAGGATCCTCGGGCTTTCCTGAAGGCATCAACCGTCTAGTGAAAAGGATCTGAAAGTTCAGAGCGAACGAGAAGAAACCTATTCCAAAGATAACTTTGAGGGCAGACTTAGGAGTGCTCCAGCTCTGAGCTTTAAGTGGGAACCTTACAACGATGAAGCGGTCAGCTGTCATGGCCAAAATGAGCCAGACATCAAAGTGAATGGAGAAGTAGAACAGAAAGTTGTGGAACCCACAGGCCCAGTCGTTACGGAGGTAAAACTCGGTTTTCCCAATGTAGTCCCTGAGGAGGAAACAGAAACCGAGGATGAGAATGACGGAGTCCAGGACAGCAATGGCGGCCATGTAGATGCTGGTGGAGGTGGTTCTCAACGCAGTGAAGACCAGGGTCAAGAAGCTCAGAAAGTTGCCCAGCATTCCAAGACACACCACGATGGGCAGGTAGATTCTGCGACAGGAACAGAACACTGTAATACAGCTGCAGGTTTCTGACTTAAGTTGATTTCTAAATACCTCTTGATATATCTTATGTGCGTTTTTTTTTTTCCTTTTTTATGTGTGTGTGTGAGAGAGACAGTGAGAGAGAGAGAGAGACAGACAGACAGACAGACAGACAGACAGAGAGAGAGACAGACAGAGAGAGACAGAGAGAGAGAGACGGACAGACAGACAGACAGACAGATAGACAGATTGACAGACAGATTGACAGACAGACAGACAGACAGACAGACAGACAGAGAGAGTACTAACAAAACCAAAAACATTAATCAGTTAAAAACGAGGATTATAAAGTCTCTTTGTCGTATCCAGTCGTAATTTTAAGATAATGGTACATTACATATTTTTTTAATTCAGATCATAGGAGATCACTTCATTTAAATATGTACATCAATGACTAAACCCAGGAAGAACATGTTATTCATGATTGTATGTTTAAGGCGCTGCGCGGCAATGTAAACGCTGTAAATGTTTGGTATACGTGCCAATGTAGAACGCCCACCTTGCCGAATTTGAGAAGATAAGTGATTGCTCGTTCTTCGTTTTCATTGTCCTGGATGTTGTTTATCTTGCCTGAAGAAGAACTAAGAGGTCGAAACGCGTCATTTTTCGTCCTGTAATTTGTTTGTCCCTGTTAACTTGCGGAGTTACTTTGAATTCCTTTTAAAAGCTGTATATGCCTATCGGTCATTTGCTAAGTTGATGCCGCTGATTCTCGACTCGAGCATTTAGAGTTAACAATGTTGATTCCTCATAAACTAACATCACTGTGAGCTTAACTTCCACGTACACAGAGACACCCCAATCGCTGAAAGGACGAGAACTCTTCGCTATTGTTGGATTTTCACGGTGTTTTCCACACTTTGAACGATGCCAAGTATTTTCTGGTTTTGATAAGCACTGTCGTTGTACGTCTTGATGAACGTGATAAGACGTTGTAAGTCTGAGCATAGAAACCTGTTTGATAGGAAATCATCTCCTGAGCGTGAGGGAACAGACGACTTGGTGCCATGTTGCAGGTGAGTATCTATAATGCTGACTTCAGCTAACCCTTAAACCACCTTTTGGAGCAAGTAATTCTGGTGAAAGTGTGCATGGTCAAACGGATAAGAAGAAAATGAATTAATGTGTCAATGGGATATATAAAAGCAAAATAAAATAAAACTTTATTCGTTTTTATGTTAAATAACGCACGGATTACAACTATCGGCTCAGTTGTCAGGAAGCCATGACCTTGTGAACCGAGTAAGATACATCTACCCTTTCACACAGCTCTTCTGTGTAGCTGGTTTGGGGCTGCAGTGCACTTCTGAATAACCAGTGTACCACTGCTTGCAGCTTGAAATTACTGGAGATGAAGCAGGTTTAGAGGCGGACGATGCAAACAAATAACTGCACGTGTAATTTTTATACAATTACTGTAAAACAAAAAAATTTTAAGTCAGATCCCGGATACTTAACGATGCCGTTACAACATTCAGAGCACTTTTGACAGACTGTTTGACATATTTTGAGATGCAAAACTAACCATCTAACTGAATAATCTGATATTTCTTCACAGGAATGGGATCTGATTGGCCTTGCCACAGTGTGGACCTGCCGCCAGCGCGTTTGTCTTGCGGCCCAGCACTCTGAGTATGCGTAACTTACGTCGCAGAACAAAGAAGACCCCACCGTTGGCTGCTAAGTAGCCGGGGCAAAATTATCTACTGACGAGGTCAAGATTCTGTCCTCTGACTCACAGAATTATCGGCGATATTTTTAAACTGGAATCAAGAAAAAAAAAACGTTTTTTTCCCCTGGCGGTAAAAGAGTCAATTGGAGACTGCACTCACTCGATGATAATTTCTGAAACTAAATGAAGAAAGAAAAGTAAAGGATACACTCGAAGGGCCGGTGGAATCCAGAGAAGTATAGTCCTCAACTGCCGAACAAACCAGCTAACTAGTACCAGCAGATTTTGAAAGGAATGTTGAAAGTTACAGAAGGGGGCCGGAATAACTCAGTGATAGAGCGCTGGACTCGTAATCTTGGTGATCCTGGGGTTACGGGTTCGAATCTCCGCCGGGCCGTTTAGGTACAGGGGGATTTTTCCCTCGGAGTTAACATTGGTTCTGACTCCGTTTCCCATGCAGTCCTTCGAATGAAACTATAAACCAAGTTTCGTGTGTGAACTCACGCATAACATCTTGCACACACGTAAAATCTCATCACCAACTTTCGGAAGAGAAGGCCAGTTTGGCCGTTGGTATGGATGACACGTTACACATAGTATACACCTTCCCCAAAGTTGGAGTGTGGCTGCCTTAATGGCAGGATAAAAAAAAACGGTCAAACACACAAAACTCCGCTCCCTTTGTTGGGTAGATGGGATTAATCCTTGCCTGTCTATACAGGGAGTATCCGCAGGAGTATCAGCCTGCGTACGCGGGGAGGGGAAGAAAAAAGAAAGTTATAAAAGAAGACCGAGAGAGAGAGGGAGGGAGGATGTGAGGGAAAGACAGACAGACAGGTCGAGAGATAGACAGACCGACAGATAGACAGACAGGCAACAGACAGACAGATACACACATACATACATACATACATACATACATACATACATACATACATACAAACATACATACATACATACATACATACATTTTCAACAGGTAAACTACTCACTGTTGCTGAATATGAATTGGAAAGCACAAAGTGATGTGTAACAAAAATACTTTTTGTGCATTTTAAAGGTATCAAATGCCTCATGCAAACGAATATACACTGTCCCATATAAAGCAAGGCAAGAGAGAGAGTGGTATCTGGTAAACCGTTCCTGCCCCATCCCGTCACAAGGATGCTGCAGTCTCTCATTGATAAGCTTAGTAGTAGAAAAGGAGCTGAAGAAAAAGAAGTAAGATGTGTCCTCCTGCCTATTTCAGTTTTCTCTATCCCATTTTCTTCTGTAAGCGAGAGTGAACTATATTCACTCCAACCTTTCGCTCGTGTGTTTGTCTGTCTCTCTTCTCTCTCTGTCGGTGTCTGTGTCAATATTTCTCTTTCCAATGTAAACGCTAGAGAACGTTTTTTCTCTACAAAAACTAATATCACAAGTATGAAAGCCTGTCAGAATAATAGTCCGTCCATTTCCATCAATCCTCTATTTTTTTCTCCCGAGGAATGGAGAGTGATCGGCCTTGCCCCATTGTGGACCTGCCGCCAGCAGCGCGTTTGCCTTGTGGCTCAGCTTTCAGAAAGTGCATGACCTGCGTCGCAGAACAAAAGAAGACCCCTGCGTTTGCTGCTGACCGACTGGGTCAAGAGTCTGTCCTCTGACTCACAGAGTTATAAGCGAAATTATTACATTGGAATCAAGAAAAACAAAATCTTACGGACTTTAAGGGCTTTTCCCTACTGGCAGTAAAAGAGTGTATTGGAGATTGCGTTCACTGGATGATGATTTTTCAAACCAAATAAATATTTTCTATGAACAGAGAGGGAAAAACGTTAGATGCATGAAAGGCTGGGTAAGGAGAAAGAGGAATGGGGCGTGCAAAGATTCTCTCTCTCTCTGTCTCTCTCTCTCTCTCTGTCTCTCTCTCTCTCTCTCTCTCTCTCTCTCTCTCTCTCTCTCTCTCTCTCTCTCTCTGCGTACGAACGTGAGTGCGTGATTGTACAGTTTGTGTGCACTTGTGTTAATGAGTGTGTGTGTGTGTGTGTGTGTGTGTGTGTGTGTGTGTGTGTGTGTGTGTGTGTGCGTGTGTGCGTGTGTGTGTGTGTGCGCGCGCGCGCGCACATGTGTGTGTTGCTGTTTATGTGTCTGTTGTCTCTGTGTGTCTGTGCGAGCTAAGCACTCGTGTAAGTAACTTCACAATTGAGTTTTCCCCCCTTTTCATTTTAAGTAATTTTGTTGTTTGCTGTCCCATCTTCTGTGGCATCCCAGTGCCATTACTTTCTGACATGTCATTCTGGCTTATATGGACACACCCCATCACTGCCCCCTGGCACCAGCAGTCCACAGTTCTTTTAAAGTCCTTTAGGAACGCAGAGCTTGAGCAGTTGATCAAAGACATGGGATCAAAGAGTAATGGTACATAATCACCAAAAGCGCCACCTGCTATGATTGATTAAAAGCCACGCTGATTATCAACTGTGAATATTTTCAACTGAATTATGTAAGTTGATCCTGGAGGCTGTCTGAGCCATGGGGAGAGAGAGAGAGAGAGAGAGAGAGAGAGAGAGAGAGAGAGAGAGAGAGGAGAGAGAGAGAGAGAGAGAGAGAGAGAGAGAGAGAGAGAGAGAGAGAGAGAATTCCTTAAATCCAAAATCCGTTCATTATGAGCATTTCTCCTCAAAGAGATAGTGAGCAATATTTGTCGGCTGGTTCGCTTTCATCGGGACACCAAATTATGAACCATCCATGGCGAAATAGCTTGCGGTATCATCAGCGACCAAAGCTCATGGACAGTTATCCAAATCAAGGCTATAATCAGCCTACTCTGTATTGGAACATCACACGGGCGTCAAGGGAACAACGTCTGTGTCTTTGATGTATGGGGAGGGGCAGCGGGGAAAGAGGGGAGGAGGGGGGAGGAGGGGATCGAGGGCGGTGGCTGGGTGTGTCAAAAAGTAGGTGCAGACATTGTCACCGAGCACTAGCAAGAGGAATATTCTACTTACACCAGACGACACTGAAATTGCATCCTACCCGGGTAGTGCTCGCGGACTGGAAAACCATGCCCCGCCCGGAAGCTTTCTTCCACCCCACCCCCCCCCCCCCTCAAGGCAAAGAAAGAGGGCTCTTAATGTTTATGTTGAGACAGACAGACAGACAGAAGAGAGAGAGAGAGACAGAAAGACAGACAAGCAGACAGACAGAGAGAGAGAGGCAGACAGGCAGGCAGGGAAAGAATCATATTGCTTATAGTCTACCCGATCGCAAAGGGCCATATCAAGGCTGTGACCTTTTTGCAGGCAGCTTTCATAAGAGAGAGAGAGAGAGAGAGAGAGAGAGAGAGAGTCAAGGAACGAATGAACGAACGAACAAAATGTTGATTATTGAGGGAAAGGAATCAGCACAAAGGCAATGGCTTTCTTTTTTCACCCAGCCCTCAAACAAAGGAAAGGTATCTAAATGTATGAAAGACAACACTGCATAGAACTGCATATTAGCACGTACACAACGATGAATACATAGCAATTTAGAATGAAGAATACAGAGAGACAGGGAGACAGAGGGTTCCCCCTTTTCTTCAACATTCGCTCAGTGGCATCACTTCCAAGCCGCTTCTTGCAGCCTTGCTCCACACGACTAGTAACCACTCTCAGGCCTGCACAACGGCATCCCTAGCAGCAGCAAAAAAAGAGCTGTAAAGTATTGTCAAGAGGCAATCCACCAAAGAAGGCACAACCAGGTAGCAGAGCCTCTTTGGTGGTGTTCAGTGGTACCTGTACTGATCCAGCATAAGCGGGAATCCACATATTAAAATTTACTCACGACAATCGTTGTTGCGTAGATGCGGAGACAATATGAGTGAGCGTCTTCCTCCAAAGGGCGCAACCGTGTGTTACATTCAGGTAGAGAGAGAGAGAGAGAGAGAGAGAGAGAGAGAGAGAGAGAGAGAGAGAGAGAGAGATCAGTTGCATTGTTTTTGTTTTTTCTCTTCACTTGAAAAAGGCCACGAGGCCGAAAATCTGTGCAATATTATGAACAGTGGTATTGTAATTTTTGTACTGTCTTCTTCCCTTTGGAGGACTATTGTTTTTGTTTCTTATATCCAGATGGTCTTCAACTTTATTTCTTGTCCTGATGAATAATTTCCACATTTTGTTTCGCAGAATAATTTGTTTACTTCTCTTGTAAGCCTACTGTAACACGTGAATGGAGTACTACTACAACTACAGCTACTACTACTACTGCTGCTGCTGCTACAATTACTACTACTACTACTACTACTACTACTACTACTATCATTATTACTACTACTACTGCTGCTGCTGCTGCTGCTACTCCCACTCCTCTTCCTCCTCCTCCTCCTCCTCCTCCTCCTCCTCCTCCTACTACTACTACTACTACTACTACTACTATTACTACTACTACTACTACTACTACTACTACTACTACTACTACTACTACTATTAAATGGATGAATAAATCTGGTCCCTCTTTTCTCACCTGCCAATCAAAAAAGCGGCCTTGACTTCTGTAAACTCTTCATAGGGCCTCTCTGTCCCCATGCCCATCGTGGTCACGTGACCGGTCAGCTCCGTAGTCGACATGATTCCCGTCAGCCCTGAACACACTGAAGAAAGTGAGTTTCTGAGTGAGGTGACTGCAGGCGGAAATTGAAACAAGTGTTAAAAGGAATTAGAGTAAATCCGCCAGTTAGCATGGACAAACAAATCACAAGACAAAACACTATGCGTTTCGACCTCTTAGGTGTTCTTCAGGCAAGATAAACAACTTTCAGGACAATGAAAACGAAAAAACGTGCAATCACTGATCTTCTCAAATTCGGCGCAAGATGTGCGTTGAATGAAAACGAGGCTGAGGGGAAAGAGACAATGCGAGATAAAATAGTAATGATGATTATGATACATAAATGAAAATGGTGGGGGGGGGGAGAGAGAATGGAGTGCATGTTTGAGTCTTTTGCAATAACTGTATGCGAAGTGAACAATCATTCCTCTAATCATCTGTGCAACGTTCTCGTTGAGTCTGAATTTCGGTGAACCTAATGTTATGATAAAGACGACGACGATGGTGGTGACAATGGTGATCATGATGGCAAAACTGACAATGTGATAACCAATTTTACGGATTTCCCAATGCTGTAGTGTTTAAAAGAGGAAGTAACAAAAGGGTTTTTTTTTTTCTTTTCTTTTCTTTTCTTTTCTTTTCTGCAACAAAATGGCGCTTATCATTAAATTTTGTTGTACTCTAAAATATTGTAGGTATGTTCATTATGAATCACGGATGATGCCCGATGTTTTATTTTACCGTTATAGCCGTTACTAATGGATATAACGGCCCATAACGGTTTTTCTTCTTCATGGAATATCTCAGAAAGTACTTGGCCAATCTTTCTGAAAATTTGTAGTTATGTTCATTATGGGTCACAGATGATGGCCGATGTTTACCAGAATAGCCGTTACTAACGGCTATAACGGCCCAAAACGGTTTTTCCTCTTTATGGAATGTCTCACGCGTATTCAAGATAAACCGGGAGTACGTTTATATGCTTTGCATCTTGTTCTTCATCTTCTATTGTTATTTAGCTGCCCCAGTTTGATATCCGTTACTGTAGTGTTCCCAACTGTTTCTGTGCTTTACTGAACCACACTCTGCTTTACTTATAAACCAAAGCCCAAGTACACTTGTCCCATCTAAACATCACATGCTGACGTCTTGGTGTACAAGTTCCTTTTCTTTCTTTCTGATGTGGTCATATGTGGCCTTGTCAGCCTTTCTGTAATTTTTTTGAATATTTTTGTCGAGTAGTTTTGAGTACTCTTCAGGTTCTATTTTGTAAAAGTTGTTGGTTTTATCCGCCTTCACAAATATTTTATTATCATTTTGAATTTGTTTAATTTCCTTTTCTAACGTTGATTGGAATTTGTTATTGGATTTTTTTAATTCTATGTTGGCTAACATTCTTTTCATTTTATCTTCAAATGTTCTCATTTCTTCAATGGCTGGTGGTACTCGCCATGATTTGAAGCCATATGTATTTTTATCTTCTTTCTTAGCGTTGGGGTTCAAGAAGAAAAATGCTTTCCATCTCATATTTTTAATGAATTTTTCGGTCTGTTCTATCATTTTCTTCATGTAGCACTGGGGTTTAGCAAACGGAATGTTTTTGGTGGATTGTTTAAAGTTGATTTTTTTCCATTCTAAAATCTGCTGATTCAAAGTGCTCAACGTATGGAGCAGTTAAGAGGGTAGTACTGAGGATCAGCGTTATATTAAAAAGAGTGCTCGACCAGAATGGGAGCGGCATTTGCTGTATTAAAAGCAAGTTAAAATCAAGCTTAAAACCTACAGATCTGTTTCGCGCTGTCAGTGCGGTCGTCAGGGTGTAGTGAGCTTGTATTGCCAGTGTTGTGTGTATATATAGCAGAAAGGCTGACAAGGCCACATATGACCACATCAGAAAGAAAGAAAAGGAACTTGTACACCAAATGGACCTAAGTGACAGAGTAGAGATCACAGCAGCTAGAGAAGCCTTTATTACACTTAAAGACCACAAACCCAATTTCTTGAACAATCCAACATGTAGATTGATAAACCCTTCCAAATCTGAGCTAGGGAAAATTAGTAAAAAAAATCTTAGAGAAAACCATAAAAAGCATAAAAGAAAACACTGAATTCAATCTCTGGAAAAACACATATGAAGTCATACAATGGTTCAAAAAACTCAACAAACAAGAAAATACAGTTTTTATAACATTCGACATAGTAGATTTCTACCCATCTATAGATGAAAAGCTACTAACTAAAGCCATAAGATTTGCCAACAAGTACACAGAAATATCAGGGTCAGAAATGGAAATCATTTTCCATACAAAGAAAACTTTACTGCACAGTAAAAATGAAACCTGGATTAAAAACACAAACAGGAATTCAACTTTTGATGTCACGATGGGATCATATGATGGTGCCGAAACTTGCGAACTTGTAGGACTATTCATGTCATCCCATATTCAAAACAAACTTGGAAAACAAACTGGACTGTACAGGGATGACGGCCTTGCAGCTCTGAATGACAACCCTAGGAATATCGAAAATAAAAAAAAAAGAATTGTGTAAAATTTTCCACAACCAAAACTTAAAAATCACCATAGAAGCAAACAAAAAGATAGTGAACTATTTAGACATAACGTTAGACCTCAACCAACATACGTATAAACCATACAAGAAACCAAATGACACGCCTGTTTATGTAAACATCAAAAGCAATCACCCACCCTCCATACTGAAAACAATACCCAAAAGCATAAACAAAAGACTGTCTAATTTGTCA
>CM065715.1:12767957-12772957 GCA_033310375.1 Conus canariensis
GTGAGCTAAGGAAGATTTGTTACCTGCAGGATGGGTAGTTGAAGCACACACAGAGAGAAAAGACCAGTCGATGGTGCAGTAGAGACAAAAGCTCCGCAGAAACGAATGCCTCGTAGTTTTTGTCACACAAGGTGTCTTGTGTAGATTGAAAGCCACGGCTGGCCATAGTAAGAACCGTCAGTTAGCTGTGAAGAAAATGAAAGGTGAGAAAAAAGGAAAAATCAGTGTTCTGTAGATAAAGAATGATATGATGGTTAATATATGTTTCTCTCTTCTTTCAGGAACTTTCCGCTGGATAGAACTGGATTTATAGTCTTTTTGCTGAGAGAGGCACAGGCACAGTTTGTGTTTCATTTTGTAAGTCGACGAGAGGTCACAGAGATTGAAAACTGGAAAAGAATGGTTATAATTCTATAAGGACCAGAAAACTTTGTTAATGTAAACGATTTTTTTTTTTTTGTATGTGGCACTGTGGTGCGAGTTTTGAAAGAAAAAGGTTTTATTTTCAGTCTTGGAGGACCTGTTGATGTATTTAATTTGAAAACATGCCTAATTAATTTTGGTGAGCAAAGTAGTAGGAACTTGTATGTAAATAAAATTTAAAAGGAAACGGTGTTAGTTACCGCCACAGTCACAGACAGATTGCGGGACAAAACACTTGTATGTAAATAGTTTGAAATTTAGTTGTTGATTAAAAGTAGGAACTCTCTATTGTTTTGCTTGACTGGTTGTTTGCCGACGTTGCGTGAGCGAGAGACAGCTGTTGCAGTACAAATTGACTACCTGGTACCAATTGACCACCCGCGCACAAATTGTATTGGGTGGTCAATTTGTACCGAAAAGTCACATTTTTTTAACTTTGCGGAACAAATTGTCCACCCTTGAAAATAAATCAGTTGAGGTCTAGATAATATGCATGTCTGTGTGTGTGTGGGTGTGTGTGTGTGTGTGTGTGTGTGTGTGTGTGTGTGTGTGTGTGTAATGGCATGTGTGTGTGTGTGGGGGGGGGGGGTGTGGATAGGTGTGTGTGTGTGGGGGGTCTATTATTAGTAGCTACTCTTGTGTGTCACTGCCTTCACACACACACACACACACACACACACACACACACACACACACACACACACACACACACACACACACACAAAACACACACACACACACACACACACACACACACACACACACACACACACTGTCCGATGACGGGCGCCTTCCTTTGATGTCAGGCCATTCTTTGATCAACTTGTATACTACCGTTTGTCGGTCAGCGCATAAGGTTTGAAAGTTCTGTCCGTGAATAGGCCAAGTTAATTGTTCGGCGACGGTAGCTTTCACCATTGTATGTCAGGAAACTGTTCATTTATAGTAAAGGCGTATTCTCTCTCTCTCTCTCTCTCTCTCTCTCTCTCTCTCTCTCTCTCTCTCTCTCTCTCTCTCTCTGTGCCTACCTTCCTACCTGTCTTTCCCTCCTTTCTCCCAACCTCTTAAATCTTTAACTATAGCACAGGCATGTGTCCCACAATTGGTCTACGCAGAAGAAATCATGTATTTGACCTAACTGTGTTAGCTACTCATTAAAAATGAAAAAACAAAATACTGAAATATCATGCACACAGACAAAAATTATGAAGGAACAAGACAGAGTGGGTAAGAACGGAAAACCAAAATGAGACTAGAACAGAAATTAAAACGATACAAAACAACAGACAACATGAACCTAGTGTTGGCCGTAAACAGGGGCATGTTCTCTGCCCGCAATGTCAGGCATGCGTACAAGCAAACACACAAACACACAGTCATACACAAACTCTGCTTCTCCCCATTTTGAACACGCCTACAACAAAGGACTGAAGCAGTGATACGCAAGAGCAGTCACCAACAGCTGCGGTGTCTGGGAGGAAACACATTTTAGGCTGAGGGCTTACGGGAGTTTCCCACCACAGACAATCTTCATCTTGCTATGATCTGGAAGGCACTGAGCTAACAAGACAGCATGCCATATTTCATGCACACAGCTTCAATGGTTACAAAGTTATGAAGGAAACAAAGTCCAGGCTAAGCGCATATGGGCGTTCCCAAACACAAATATTCTTTATATTTATATGATCTGAAAGGCACTGTGGTTATGAGCCACGATACAAAATTTCATGCCTGTGGCTTGAACGGTACTTTAAGCAAAAGATACACACACACACGCGCCACACACACACACACACACACACACACACACACACACACACACAGGCGCGGGCGCGCGCGCACGCACGCACGCACGCACGCACGCACACACACACACACACACACACACACACACACACACACACACACACACCTCTAAGTTGAGCCCTGAACTGAGTGCTCAAGGGTAGACAATTTTTTCCGCAATGTTCAAAAATATGTGACTTCCCGGTACAAACTGACCACCCGCCGGGGGTGGTCAATTTGTACCAGCTTTTGCGGTACAAATTGACCACCCGATACAATTTGTCCACTGGTGGTCTTCTTCTTCTTCTTCTTCTTCTTCTGCGTACTCAGGCTGATACTCCTGCAGGCACTCTCTACATAGACAGGCAAGTATTAAACACATCTGCTCTACAAAGGAAGTGGAGTTTTGTGTGTATGACCGTTTTCTATCCCGCAACAGCGCCTCAGTCTGACAGTATCTCAGCCTCACCGTCTACTTGTCCTCCGCGACCTTGTCTTTTTGGTCTCACCGTCAGCCGACAAGAGACAGAAGCTACACATGCCAGATAGTACCAGGCTTCAGGGCGCCTGAACCAGCCACCGTGATCAAGGACACAAACCGATAATGCAGCCGGAAAAAAACATATGGTTTCACTCGAAATGAAATTCTTGCAAAAATGGTCTCTTCAGCTCTGTGAGGACTCAGTACAATAAATGACACCAAATGTGTCCACTAAGCTTAGTTTCCAGATATGTGTTGTTCCCTGTTTGTCATGCGTCTTAGTTTTGTTTCTAAATTATGCGGTTGAGGAATTTGAAAAATGCTTCCTGTTTTCTGTGAAA
Source organism: Conus canariensis (assembly GCA_033310375.1). Classification (NCBI taxonomy): domain Eukaryota; kingdom Metazoa; phylum Mollusca; class Gastropoda; order Neogastropoda; family Conidae; genus Conus; species Conus canariensis. The sequence continues at coordinate 12,770,988 of CM065715.1, forward strand.
CGTTTTATACTTGCTTTTTTGTGGATTTATTTATTTACGAATTAATCAATCAATCAATTTATTATTTATTTATTTATTTATCTATTTGCTTGTATGTTTGTTTTATTTATTCATTTACTTATTCATTTATTTATTTATTTTGTTCTTCTTTGTAACATAAGCCCTTCTACCTTCCAAATACAATGTAAATGCATTTTCATTTATACATGTTCTGACACTTACAGCTCTAAAATATTAGTTCACCCGATGGCCAAACGAAACTACTGAATGCAGCGCTGCTGATGTCGTTCTAGTAATATTGATGAAAAAAATCTTTCCTGTAGAAGTATACGTTCTACTGAAAGGGAAACAAAAGACACAAACGTGCCAAACATTCACTCTTCGATCTCTCTCATGGAGCGTGGAGGAAGGGAGGATAGATCCTGACACTCAGTGGCAGCATGGAGAAGCAGGTATCAGGACAGACTCAAACAAGTCGGGCAATCCTCTGGCAGGCGGAATGAGTTTGTGGAATAAATGCGGACTGATCAATAAGATCAAATTTGTAGTCCTGGAGACACTGGTAATAACCAGTTTCACACATAAAAAATCGGTGGCTCGACAGTTCATAGCCCAAAACGTGTTATACTTAGTTTTGATGCCGACTGTGTTCACCATTAGTTAAATACATATACAGACACATTGATAAAAACCAGATCGATGCATAAAACATACGTAACAGCTAATTGGACGCACAAGCAGCCTTTATGTACAAATTCCGCGCGCACGCGTGTGTGCGTATTCGTGTGTGTGTGTGTGTGTGTGTGTGTGTGTGTGTGTGTGTGTGTGTGTGTGTGTGTGTGTGTGTCGCGCGCGTGTGTGTGTGTATGTATGTGGGTGGGTGGGTGGGTGGGTAGGACAGACAGAAAGAAAGAGAGAGAGAGAGAGATCTTGTGCGTGTATATATGAGTGTGTGTATCGTGTGTGTATTCGTTTTAATCCGCGCTCGCGAGTGTGAAAAACCAGATTGATGCATAAAACATATAATATAACAGTTAACTGGACGCACAAGCAGGCTTCCTGCTCAACTTACGAGCGCGCGCGCGCGCGCGCGCGTGTGTGTGTGTGTGTGTGTGTGTGTGTGTGTGTGTGTGTGTGTGTGTGTGTGTGTGCGTGTATGCGTGCGTGCGTGAGTATGTGAGAGAGAGAGAGAGAGAAAGAAGGCTAGAGAAAGAGCGAGCTTGTGCGTGTATATGTGAGTTTGTGTATCGTGTGTGTATTCGTTTTAGTGCGCGCGAGTGTGTGCGTGTGTGTGTGTGTGTGTGTGTGTGTGTGTGTGTGTGTGTGTGTGTGTGTGTGTGTGTGTGTGTGTGTGTCTACGCAAATATGTTTGTCTGTAAATGAATCTCAATAGTTTATTTTTTTACTGCTCTATGATAACAAGTGTTGTGTGAATGTATGTGTGTTGTTGTACCAAGAGCGCACACGACCCTGTATGTGTGAGTGTGTGTGTGTGTGTGTGTGTGTGTGTGTGTGGGTGGGTGGGTGGGTGGGTGGGTGGGTGGGTGGGTGTGTGTGTGTTTCTATGTTTGTGTGTCTGTGCCTGTATGTATCTGTTTGCACCCGTATGAACGAGCTCGTGCTTTAATGTGTGTATATGTGTGTGCGCGCGTATGTACTTTTGTATATGCGTGTGCAAATCTGACGTGATGCAGACTACCCGGCAACCCCCGATGATGTGACTTCCTCGCTTCACGTAAATCTGGCCTTAAAACTGTTTTTTTCTCTGAGCAACAGGTCTCCATGCCCATCTACGCAGTATGTACTTCTGTACATGTGGTATATGTTTCAGTATGTGATTGTGCATGTATATATGTATGTTCGAATGAAGTACAATGTTTATGCGTTTGTTTTTTTTTCGACTCCTGCATTGTGGTAGACTATTGTTTATTCATATTTTACATGTTAACTTCAATACAAATGCAAGATGT
>CM065715.1:12777957-12802957 GCA_033310375.1 Conus canariensis
AACAGTTTGGGTATCTTGACCCCACAATTGTGCACTGATTATTTTTAGTAAAGATAGCCTTTATCTGGCATTGTTTATAAGATATTCAATATGGAATCTCCAGTTTAATTTAGGAGTGAAATGAACACCTAAAATTTTAACATTATTGGAATGTTGAAGAGTTTTATTTTCTAGCACAAGTTGAGGCATAACTTCTGGATTTTTACCATTGTTAAATAACATTAATTGTGTCGTTTCTCCTGATCGTTCTAGTCCATTTTCGTTCATATATTTATTTAGTTTGTCAATTTCAATTTGATATAGTTTTTGTATATATAATATGGTTCTCTTATTTGTCTTTTTTTAATGTTTGTATTCATCCACATTGCAATATCATCGGCATATTGCATTACATGCATATTTTTAGATAGTATTTTAGGAAGATCGTGAATGAGAATTGTAAATAGAATAGGTGCAATAATGGAGCCCTGAGGGATGCCAATGTCAATATCTTTAAATGAAGAGTAACATTTACCAACCCTAGTACCAGCTGATCTCTCAGATAAGAAAGATTTTATAAACTGATACACTGCACCATTAATCCCAATATTTTTCATCTTATAAAGTAAACGAGAATGCTACACACTATCATATGCTTTTCTGATGTCAAAGAAAGTAGCAAGTGTTCTTTTTCTACGAGCAAATTGTTTAACATGACTTGCAAGTTTTACAAGGTGATCGATTGTACTGCTACCTTTTCTTAAACCTGCTTGATTGTTGGGAATTATGTTATTCTTTTCGCAATAATGTAAAACGCGTTTTTCAAGTATCTTTTCTAATATTTTTCCAACTTGAGACGTTAATGCTATTGGTCGATAACTATCAATTGCAGACCTAGGTTTACCTTGTTTTGGAACTAGTATTACAACTATCCTCCTCCAGAAAGTAGGAAGAGTTCCATTTAACCAACATTTTTGGTAAAACGAGTGAAGTAATTGCTTCCAGCAGAAAGGTAAGTGGCATAACAACTGATATGAAATTCCATCTAATCCAACAGCTGTCTTATTCGAGGAGAATGACATTAGTGCTTCTTTAAATTCTTCAAATGTTATAGATGCATTTAAGTACTGGTTTGGATCCGGTGTGGGATCACAATAAGTATCCTTTTTCTCCTCTAGTTCTCTGTAACTTTTGGTATCTGTATGTAGTCTAGTTGATGAGTTATTTTTTGAAAAAGCTTGTACAAATGCTTCAGCTTCCTCTGATGATGTTAGAATAGTATTTTGTTCTAATTTAATAGGATATGAAGGTAGCTGACACTGTTTTTTAATTCCTTTACCTTTTTCCATACTCTGTGTATGTCCTTAGATGAAGATATTTCTGAATGACAAAAATGATTGAAATAGAGACGTTTTGCTTCTGCGACAACCCTGTTACTGTGGCTTTTTGCACGTTTCATTTCAATAAAGTTTTCATCAGTTCTATCTTTGAGCCATGTTTTGTATGTTTTCTTTTTATTAGATACGGCTTCTGCACATTCTTCATTCCACCAACTATTTCCTCGATATTTTCTATCTATAGAAGATTTGCACTTTGGCATTGATTTCTCAGCTGCAGATATGATAGCTTTTCTAAAGTTGTTATAAAACACATCAATATCTTCGTGTTCAATAATGCTGCGATCTATAGATAGAAGGGTTGACTCATATAAACTCCGATCTGCATTTTTATATAAAAACTTTGGTATTTTATCTTGAACTTCTGCTTCTTCATCAACTATTTGCTCGTTTATTTTCACAACAATAGGAAAATGATCACTCCCTAACGAATCATCTTCTGTTGTCCAAGTAGCATTGATGGCCAAATCAGGAGAAATTAATGTCAGATCGATGGAGGTTGGTCTATGCGTTGATATATCAGGCACTCTTGTTATGCTGCCGTCATTCATTAATACTAAATTAGAATGAACAATATTATCAACAAATCGATTGCAAGATATAACAGAGCAATCAGGTTCCCAAAATGGAGAATGCGCATTGAAATCACCCAAAATTATCCATTTCTTATTCATATTAGGAAGATGTTTTATCCAATCTGTATTGTCAGCATTTGGCCCATTTGGATAGTAAACAGAAAGTATGTTTATACTGAAATCTTTGTTCACCTTTAACGATATGGAAGTATCAAAAAGGTTTTCAATGACATTAGTTGAATGATTGAATAATAACTTTAGAGGACTGTAATTCAAGTCTGATCTGACATAAATTGCAGTTTGAACCCGTTTAGTTGACACACTGTAGTCATATAAAGGTGAGTAATAAAAACCACGAAATTTAGGTAACTTAAAAGGTTCAGCATTTAAGGATTGTAAGGCCAGAATGCAATAGTTATTACAGTAGATGTGATTTTCTAATTGAAGTAAGTTTTTCACAATTGATCTGCAGTTCCACTGTAAAATGTTCAAAAATTGTTAGCCAAGTTCAATCAACACTATTTAAAAATCAATGATTTTCAAAACAATTTGTTATGACTTTTGAGAGAAAGCAAACTGAACAGGTAACACCATGACGGATACAAAAATAAGCCCGTTGATGCTGAAGGAGCCCAAGTAGTTGTGCTCTCAGATGCCCTGCAGGAAGAAGGTCATCGCTGAGGTCGTTGCAGTCTAGAACAGCCATGGAGGTATGAAGTGTCGGAGGTAGAAACCAGCATGGTGATGATGGGGGTGACCTCGTCTCCTCTTTGGTTTTTCCCAAAACAATGCATTGAGATGACGACCCAGAGTCCTTGCAATAACGCTGGCCCCTTTTGCAGCGGGGTGGATACAGTTAGGGGCCAAAATTGATTTGTCGGAGGCTTGAAGATGGTTGTAAACAACGTAGCTGATATCTTTCTCACCGGTCAGTTTCGACTTCGTCATGGCGTTGAATAGTTCCCTCTTGATGTCTAACGTTTTGTTCCTCACAGGGGCAACCTGACTTATCACCACCCTGGATTTGGGGAATTTATTTTTTACGTCCCCAACACATTTTCTTAATTCTTTGCTACACACAGTGGGATCTTTCCCTTTCAGATCATTCAGCCCAACGTGCAATACAACACAATCAGGATCTGGAACCTCCACCTCTTGAATCACAGATGTTGCATTCGTCCAGAGTAAAAGCTTTTCTTTTCGCAACACGCAGGCCATATGACACTGACAGTCCCAAGCGTCACCCGTCAACTTTGGACATGATGGAATCTCCCAGTAAAAGAACACGGGGAGTGTCGTCGAATTTTCCAGACGTAATTTTATCCTTGGGTTTGAGTTTGACGTCTACTTCTTTAGTTGCAAAGCGAGAGGACTGCAGGCGGAAATTTAAACAAATCTTAAATAAATGTTAGCGAACCGCCCAGAGAACGTGGACAAACGAGTCACAAGACGAAACACAACGCGTTTCGACCTCTTAGGTCTTCATCAGGTGAGACATAAACGAATAAAACAACGGAAATTCACTTAGCTTTGATCGCTTCAGATCACTTCGCAGGGTTCAGCGCAAGGAAGAAGGCGTTGAACGCATTCAACGCCTTCTTCCTTGCGCTGAACCCTGCGAAGTGATCTGAAGCGATCAAAGCTAAGTGAATTTCCGTTGTTTTATTCGTTTATGTCTCACCTGATGAAGACCTAAGAGGTCGAAACGCGTTGTGTTTCGTCTTGTGACTCGTTTGTCCACGTTCTCTGGGCGGTTCGCTAACATTTATTTAAGGTCTACTTCTTTGTCGTCATGTTCTTTGATGACGTCATTTTTTTTCTCTGCTCTGAATTTTCGATTTTTCCATTTTCTTTTCTGTTCCGGACCACCTTCATTCGTTTCACTGGTTGTGTAGTGGCGTTGGGCTGTTGTACGGCTGGTGGAAATGATCCGGAACTGGCCACTCTTGCGTAGGAACTGTAGGGCTGATTTTCTGTTTGGGTTCCCACGCTGACCTTGGTTACCTTACATGCCCCAGCCCGAAGAACTTCACTTTGCTCTCGGACGGAATTTTCGAGGCTGCAGATTCTATCCGATAGTCTCAAAATGATAGACTGCAAGTCAGCTATCGTTGGACCTACGGCCAGTTTCTCTTTCATGCCTGGATCTCTGTCGGCGGGACTTGCTCCTTCGTGACCGCTGGTCGTTTTCTCCGCAGCAACCACACGTCCAGCTCCATTCAAAGAGGATGGAGCTGGTTTGGCCGTCGATTTCACATTTTCCGTGGCCTTATTTATCCCAGTCAGCACACGAATCGCTGATGAACCATTCACTCTGGCTTAACTTTGGCCCACCTGTTCATATTGGGGAACTTACAAAGAAATTCAGCAGGCGTCGTTATTTGAAGCTGATCGTATCCGCCATCTTGTCTCCCGCCTGTGCGTGTGTGTGTGTGTGTGTGTGTGTGACTAGTTCCGTTTCCTATGAAAACTGGTCGAATATACAAATGTTATACCATTCCTGCTGTATCTCTGTATTGGCAAATCTAATCCATCATCAGTCACAAAATTCAGATGAAATGCGAATTGAATCACATCGAAATTAACACATCGCGAGAAAATACAAACTATCGGATGTTGCCCAGAATCAGTTTGTGAATGAATCCAATTAAAAAAATATTACAGATCATGTAAACGGCACACATCACCATACAAAACTAAAAACACATGTTTGAGACGATCTTAATTATATCAACCGCTATCATCATCATTAGCACTACTGCAGTTCTTATTATCATCATATTTTTTGTTATCAATCACAATAATCTGACAGAACTCAAAGCAGCCGATGGCTTGACAAGTCTGTTCCCAAAAATGCGTATCTTAAAGGGGAAAGATGTCACAGAAGAAAGGCCAAGTAATGATTAAAAAAAAAAAATTGGACTATCCAGATGTCATATTTTACCTTCTGTGACCCGCGAAGATTTCTAAATATCAGCACATGAAACGAACAAAATAATTAATATCAATGCTTAAAGACGCGATAAGAAGATCAAGACATGAAATGAATGTGCACAAATAAGATACATAAAAAAACAGGCATGTCATCCTAAAACATACACCAAACATGATGAAATTAATGTAAAGGAAAATGTGATCTTTAAAAAAGTAATTGCCGGTTGCACATTTCTAACACATTAATTTTTAGGCATACTTGAAATCACACAGGTCCTCATTCCTCCACAAACAAGGTAAAAAAAATATGTGATTCAGCCACACTGAAGTATTTCAGCAACCAGTAGACTTCGATGGAAAGATGTCCACGCTTTGGATAACGGTGCATGCTTTAATCCGTCCTATTGCATGATTTAACCTGAAAGCGTTTAACATCAAACCTGACACATGGGAACAAACTGACATGGATCAAGCTAGAAGGTGCAACTCTATCCACAAAGGTGCTAATTTAAATGAAGCAAGGAGGACAGCTGCAGTGCAACAAAAAGAGACAGGCAAGGAAAGCGCACACCAGCAAGCAAGTGCAGATCTCTCACATTCCCGTCCAAGCTGTCACCGCACATTCCATGCTCGCATCGGCTTAATCAACCACCTGCGTATATATAAATCCCCCTCCTACTCCCCCACCACCACCACCCCCGACACACACACACACACACACACACACACACACACACACTCTCTCTCTCTCTCTTCTCTCTCTCTCTCTCTCTCTCTCTCTCTCTCTCTCTCTCTCTCAACCCCAAGATGACTGAAGTGGTTCTCGTCCACTCGTCGGACGAACAACATTGTTTGATTTAACAAGAGGAAACGGGACCAGGCTCAGTGTGTCCTGAAAAGTATACTTTTGGCGGTCTATTGCGGTGATGTGTGTGTTATTTACTGTAAACTTTTTACCCTGAAAGTGACTCGCTGTACCGCGATGATTTGGGGCACTCTAGACTTTTGTTCAACGACCTGGATGTATTTGTACAAGATAAGAATTATTTTAAAGTGGTTGTGGTGTTAACATGTGGTAGCCTATTGAGATGAAGTGTACATTGCTGGTTGTGCATTTTTACTTCGAAAGTGACTTCACTGCCCTACGAACTGGGATACAAAATTTCTTAAACGACCTGGATATGTTTGAACAAGATAGAAGAATGTTCAAATGATAATAGCGTGATTTGTGGTTGCCTATTGAATTTAAGTTTGTATTACCTATTGCGGAATTTTGTGACATTGATCGTGACTTCACTGCATTGTGATCTGCAGTACAACATGTTTTGGTTAATTAGACAATATAGATGCATGTGTGCAAGATAAGAAATATGTAAACGTGGTGGTGGTGGTGGTGGCACTGGATTTGTGTTGCCGTTATTTAGAAGCCCTATTGGAATTAAATCATATTTTACAGCTGTAGTCGAAGTATGACTATCAGTTGCAAATTCTGTTTTGTTACAGTTATGGGACATTACTGATTGTAGTTGGGATGGATGTTGTTGTGTGGATGTGCGTGTTTGAATTCTTTAAATCGTATATCGTATGACGGTAATTCCTTTCTTTTTTGGATTGTTGTGTTGTTTCTCTTTGACATTGGTTGTAGCGTTGTGTTAAACGTGGGATTGGTTGGAAGACTATGCCCGAGTTAGAAACCGTAATATTCTCTCTCTCTCTCTCTCTCTCTCTCTCTCTCTCTCTCTCTCTCTCTCTCTCTCTCTCTCTCTCTCTCTCTCTCTCTGTTTGCCTGTCTGCCTCCCCTTCTCCTCTCTCTCTCTCTCTCTCTCTCTCTCTCTCTCTGTATGTTTGCCTGTCTGTCCCCTTCTCTCTCTCTCTGTCTCTCTGTCTCTGTCTGTCTGTCTATCTGTCTCTCTCTCTCCTCTCTCTCTCTCTCTCTCTCTCTCTCTCTCTCTCTCTCTCTCTCTTTCAACGAATGTTATAGTAATTTTAAGTCTGTTTTTGAAAAGGAAAGATATCTTTTGGATACGAATACGTCTGTTTCCGCGTTGCCATTACACGAGCCAGGTTTAATTTGCTTCAACTGAATAACAACTTGCATCGCCATAGTAAAACAGAAAAGGACAAAATGTGCCCATTTTGCCGTGATCAGGTAGAGAATGATCAACATTTTTTATTTCAATGTTCCCTCTATCAAGACCTCAGGAGTAAATTTCTCAAAGAATTAGCCAGCTGTCCCCTTCATTTGCTTCTTAAGGTATCCAGTGCTTCGCACAGACATAGCCTGTCAAGGTATATTTTTCAGGCGATAAAAGAAGGATCAAGTCAATTCTTAAGTTGATAAATTACTGCGGACAATTACCAATGCCTTGCTGTTCCTTGAAATGACTGACTTCATTTGTATTGTAATTTCATGTACTCTAAACGTACCAGAATAATGTATCATATTTTTACATGCATTTTTGGGGAATTAATATTGCTATGCTTTTTTGTTCTGTTTGCAATAATATATATCCTAACTCCTCCCCGTTCCTACCCACTCCCTCCCCCTTCCCTTTGTACCTTGTACTGTGGCCCAAGGCCGATGTACATAAAGCTTTCTGAGTTCTGAGTTTCTCTCTCTCTCTCTCTCTCTCTCTCTCTCTCTCTCAAAAGTTGACTGACACTGACCTCGACGCTAAGACGCAAACAGTAAGCAAGGACACTGATGCATGCGGCTTATCTAGCTCTAAATTGTTAAGTGTCACGAATGTACCACAAGACAGTGATGGTCAAGACGGTAATTCGATCCTCAGACAGGCAGTTGGGCAGTCTGTTTGCTCAGAGAATGCCCAAGAAAAGGTTGTTGATTCAGAGGCCAATCATGGTAAGACAGAAGTGGGGGGAACTTTTATCTCTCCTCCATTTGTGCCTGTAGAGCAGGAGCGGCATCCCAGAAGTTCCGCTGTTCGGAAACAGTCAGGGAACAAGAACACCCACACATTGGCTCGCAGATCGGTCAGCCAGAGTAGCATAGTGGACGCTCTTAGACAAACTCCTGCGCGAGGCCAGTCTAAAGAGAGGGAGGGTCCTTCATCCGACGTGCGAAAAGTCAGTAAAAGCTGTTCCCGCAGCAAAAATAAATAGGAAATAGGCCGGGCCACAATATCAGACAATGATACAGTTAATTCCAGCGAGCCAGAGACAAAGCAGACCATGTGCTCTGTTGGATCTGTTGTACATAATGTCATTACGTCTCAACTGAAATTTTTTAATTATAAGGTTAACGGGCTACTTCCAAAACTAGAAAATAAAGAGTTTGTTGATTTTTTGTTGCTGCATGATTTTATTTGTTTAACAGAAACGTTTTTGTCAAATGATTTGCATTCCTCCTGGTTTGATGATTATGTGGTATTCACCTTAAAAGCTATTAAATTATCACGTCAGGGTAGACATTCTGGTGGAATTGTTGTTATGATTAGGAAAAGGTATGCGGGTTTCACTGAACATGTACAAGTGCAAAGCAAAAATGCAATAATTGTAAAACTTCACAAAGATTTGTTTTCAACACCAAACACATAATGATGGTATGTACATATATACCCCACATGATTCTATTTATTGGAACCATCAACAAGATGGATATGGGATGAAATACTCGAACAAGGTTTATTAGATCTACAGGATTTGTATGGTGACTTCTACATTTTACTAACTGGTGACCTTAATGCACGAACAGCAGACGAAAACTATTGCCTCTTCGATAACGATGTTGAGGGTGAAATTATAAATGCTTTGGGCACCATGGAATTTCGTAGAAAATCTCAAGACGGGCATAAAAATGTATTTGGCAACCAATTATTGGAAATTTGTCAAATATTTGATTGTTTTATATTGAATGGTTTATGTGAAAGACATTTTGATGACAGCTACACTTATGTTTCATCAGCGGGTTCAAGAACGGTAGATTATTTTATTATGTCATGTGAACTATTTCACGAGGTTAATGTATCTTCCGTAAGCATTGATAATGTGGTAGAATCAGATCACCTTCCAGTTATTATGACATCCGTTTGGAAAACAGTGGATACTGGAGAAAATAAGCGTAAAGAAAATTCAGGTGAAAATAAAATGACAGAAAAATTAGTTTGGAAAGAAGATAAAAAAGATAATTTCATTAACGATCTGAAGAGCAATGCAAGTCAGAATAAAATTTATGAGGCCATGATTTTAATAGACAGTGACGTTGATAGTGCTTTGACATTTAACCAATGTTTACACGATGCTAGTAGATGTATGTACAATAGGTGTCATCCGGGTCCGAAAAAGAAGTCTGAATGGTTTGATGAGGAATGTTCCGTGGTTAAAAAGGAAACTAGAATGAAGTTAAACCAGTTCAGGAGAAATCGGAAATGAAATGAGGCAGGGAACAGTAAACGATAAACAGTAAACAAGTTGTTTACTGTTTACTGTTTACAGTTCAGGAGATCTAGAGATGAAGAAGATAGACTTATATATGTTGCAGCACGGAAGAATTACAAAAAGTTACTAAAATTGAAGAACAAAGCATATCGAAAACAAAAAGCTGATTCTCTTGCAGATTACTTTTCTAACTCGACATTTTTTTGGAAGGAACTTACGAAATTGGGCTGTGGAAATAGAGAAAGAGTTTTAAATAGTATAGACACCACTGACTGGGTAAGTCACTTAAAAAATGTTTTCCGGAGCAATGAGGTTAGCATTGAAGAGCATTCCCAAATGGAAGTAGACTTATCAGAGCAAGTTGACCATGAATTAAACAGCCCAATTTCGGAAGAGGAAACCATTTTTGCAATAAGCAAATTAAAATCTACTAAAGTTTGCGTATAGATGGAATTTATGCCGAAATGCTCAGAAACGGCGGTAAGGAGACAACGAAATTTCTTCATAAACTATTCTACACACTTTTCGAAAAAGGTATCTACCCAGAAGGCTGGTCTAAGGCAATTATAATTCCAATTTACAAGAAAGGGAATCCTGAAAATGTGGACAGTTATAGAGGTGTTTCATTGTTAAGTATTGTATCAAAATGCTATACATTGATATTAAACAGGAGATTACATTCCTGGATTAACAACAACGAGCTGATTTCTGAAAACCAAGCAGGATTCAGGAAAAACTACTCTACTACTGATCAGATATTTACACTATATGCAACCGTTCAGAAATGTATGTCTATGAAGGGAAGGAAATTATACGCTGCCTTCGTGGACTTTATAAAGGCCTTTGATTCTGTTCGTCATGACAAACTTTTAGAATGCATTAGAAACCAGAGTGTCAAAGGGAAATTTTTGCTTCTTTGTCTGCTATGTATAATTCATTTTTGTCATGTATACGGGTAAACAATGAACTGTCTGAATTTTTTGCGTGCCCTGTTGGTGTTAGACAGGGGTGTGTTTTGAGCCCTGTGTTATTTTCAATGTTCATTAACAGTTAGCCAATATGTGAATGAAAGAGGTAATCATGGTGTTCAAATTTTGCCTGATATAGTAGAACTTTTTATTCTCCTTTTTGCTGATGACGTTGTTCTACTTTCAATCACACCAATTGGTTTACAACAGCAATTAAATATTTTGAAGGATTTTTGCGAGAATATGCAGTTGACAGTTAATTCCGATAAAACTAAAGTAATGGTCTTTAGGAAAGGGGGTTTGCTTGGAAAACGTGAGCGGTGGTTTTATAACGGCTTCAAGTTAGACGTGGTAAATAGTTATAGTTATCTGGGTTTCAATTTTACAACAATGATTAGTGCAAAAAAAGGAACTGATCACTTGGTTACAAAAGGAAAGAAAGCAGTGGTTCAATTAAATAGGACGTTCAGTAAATTTAAAGAAATGAACAATAAAACCTTTTTCAAAATATTTGACGTGAAGATCCAACCCATTTTATTATATTCATCCGAAATATGGGGATTAAATAGATTAGAACATATCGAAAAAGTTCATATGTTGGCGTGTAAAAGATTTTTAGGCGTTCCAGTCAAAACTCCAAATAAGATGATATATGGTGACCTGGGTAGATATCCGCTTTATGTTAACTCATGCACGAATTCCATTAGATATTGGTTAAAGCTGTTACATATGAACCCTGATCGGTTGCCTTTTAAGGCGTATCTAATGTTAATGGAATTGGACAGGAATGGGAAGGACTGATGGGCGTCAAAAATAAGAGAAATTCTATGCACAACTGGTTTCTACATAGTGTGGTTTCAACAAGGTGTAGGGGATAGAAAGGCTTTTTTGAGTAGGTTTAAACAGAGACTAGTAGATATGTTTATGCAAGAATGGTATGGCGCTATTCGAGATAGAGACAGATATGAGAGTTATCGAACTTTCAAAGTCATTTTTGAAAAAGATAAGTACATATGTCATATGGATGTGTATTGTTTTCGTGTTGCTATTGCTCAAATAAGGTTTAATGTTCTACCACTCAACAACAATGTTTATAGATATAGTGATCGAGTTCAAGATAAAATGTGTCCTTTTTGTAAATCAAAAACTGAAAATGAGGCCCATTTTTTGAAGGAGTACATTATGTATAATGACTTAAGAGAGAAGTTTCTAAGTGGTCATGTTAACACTCCAATGCATAAGCTTCTTGAATCAGAAAACAGTGATCTAAGACACAATCTTTCTAGGTATGTTTTTCATGCAGGTAATAGAAGGCAGAAAATGATAGGGTAATTATATAATCACTTTACATGTGTACATTTCAAACTTCAATGTTTATGGAAATTGGTAATTATCAAACAGTGCATGGTTTTGTTAATGGTGGTAATTGTTTTCATCTTCTCTATATTTGATGAGTCCATGACTTGTTTATGTTTTGCATGTCCTGCACATGTATTGTGCTCAGTGCCCACTATTCCCCAGCCCTCGTGCCCCGTCCCCTGTATTGTGGCCCAAGGCCGAGGTACAGTAAACAGGTTCTGAGTTCTGAGTTCTGAGTTCTCTCTCTCTCTCTCTCTCTCTCTCTCTCTCTCTCTCTCTCTCTCTCTCTCTCTCTCTCTCTCTCTCTCTCTCTCTCTCCAGGATCTGTTACCTGCGTCTGTAGCATCAGTCTACTTTTCATAGTCTAATTATTTCATTAATTGGATTTTTGCATTCAACTTTTTTCCCTGTTGTTGCTGTAATGACTTGTCTGTTTTGCGATGTTTTTTTCTTTTTTCTCTTCTTCTTTTTTTGTGTTTTCCCCAGGGCTGGGTGGTAAAAAGCATTTACACTTTGCTTATCTCATTACCCTGGTAAAATAAAATGCCGTTCGTTCGTTCGTTCGTTTGTTCTCTCTATCTCTCTCTTTCTCTCTCCCTTTCTCTCTCTCTGTATGTTTGCCTGTCTGACCCCTTCTCTCTCTTTCACTCTCTTTCTCTCGCTCTCTGTATGTTTGCCTGTCTATCCCCTTCTCTCTCTCTCTCTCTCTCTCTCTCTCTCTCTCTCTCTCTCTCTCTCTCTCTCTCTCTCCCTTTCTCTCTCTGTATGTTTGCCTTCTGTCCCCTTCTCTCTCTCTCTCTCTCTCTCCTCTCTCTCTCTCTCTCTCTCTCTCTCTCTCTCTGTTTGCGCCTCTCCTTCTCTCTCTCTCTCTCTCTCTCTCTCTCTCTCTCTCTGTCTCTCTTTCTTTTTTTCTCTCTCTGTATGTTTGCCTGTCTGTTCCCTTCTCTCTCTCTCTCTCTCTCTCTCTCTCTCTCTCTCTCCTCTCTCCTCTCTCTTCTCTCTCTCCCCCCGTGCTGAGGCAAGATTCGGATGTGTGACAGCTTCTTTTGTGATTGTTTTTCTCGCCCGTTTCTTGCTTCAGTGCATGGACGTGGGAGCAAACCCAGGACCTACACATTCTGATCTCATACAAATGAAGAACATATTACTCGATTGAACGATGCTGTGCATGTCTTGACTGAGAAACGTGCCTTTCTTGAAAGCAAATATAACCAAGTCGTAGACTGGGTGGATTACTTCCATGGAGTATGTCAGAATGTGGACGATGATATTGATAAGCTAGAAGCATTTTTCAGACAAAACAACGTGAAATTTTTCAACGTCTACGAGGAGAAAACGAAACTTATTCTGACTGCGCCAGGAAGATTGTTGCACCACCTCGGCTTCCAGCGTGATCAGCGCTCCTCCACCGGTCAGTGCATGTTCGCAAAACACTGTGTATACTCAGGCTGGTTCACCTGCCCATACTGTGCGTGTGACAGTGGACAAATTGAACTGTTTCCTGTCCAGTGGAAATGTCTCCGCCGACCACTCCTCCGTTCTAGACCCTGTGGATACATGGAACTCCGATTATGTTGAAAGTCAGTCTCTTTCGCAGTCCTTGTTTCAGTTCCAGCAGTCTCCTTTAGTTTGTGACCAGTCCGCTACCTGTTCTTACTTCATTCCTCAAGTTTCATATGAAAACGAAACCCCAGTCAAATCACTATGCCACCCGCCTCAAACCCGAAGCAGAGCCAAATGTCGCCAAACACACCTGACAGACACATTCACTACCACAGGCCCTAGACACACTCCTCGTGCAGCCCCGCCCCCTCCAGTAGCTAGGAATTCGGCCCTGCCTGTGTATCAACTCACCCCACTGCTCAAAAGTCTGGCATTTCAAAAGATGCCAAAACATTACGGTTCGTGACTTACAATGTGGAAGGTATGTCAACGATATGTGATCATGAGGTTCGCTTTTTGTGTCTGTTTTTGATTTCATTCTTTTAGTTGAAACTGTTTCAGATTCCTACCCAAGTCACTTGTTTCCTTATCATGATGTATATATCTCACCTGGTATTCAAGTTTCTGATACCGTTACCGCTAAACTGTCCGGTGGAATTGCACTTCCTGTAAAGAAAAAGCTGACTAGATTTATTTCACATATCACAATTGAATATAACGACTGCTTGGTTCTCAAGATATCGAAACTACTAACGGGTTTTTATTCTGACTGTTTCTTGATTGGTTTGTATATCCCACCTTCAAATAGTGTTTATTATGCTGAAACTGAAATTGATAATGGTTTATGTTTTTTGGATAACTATATCGCTGACTTATTTGAAGAATATGGCGAACTACCTCTCATTGTTTTCGGAGATTAGAATGCCAGAACAGGAAATGGTAATGTTTCTGACTTCTCCTTAGACGACTTTATTGGTGAAAATGCAGAAGATTCAAAGCTGTGTACAAGATTTCGTAGGGAGTCAAAGGATGGTGTTACAAATGAATTTGGTAAATATTTACTTCAAATATGTGATCAATATAACCTGATTATAATGAACGTACTTGTTTTGGGTGATGAGGTGGGGAACTTTACTTACATTGCCTATAATGGATGTAGTGTTATTGATTACTTTATTGTGTCTGAATGTATGTTTCCTGCGGGTTCATATTTAAACATTATTCCCAGAACCGAATCATAACATATGCCTGTAGAGATGTTTCTTGAAGTACCAAAGGCCATTGAATTGAAACCCACCTCGACCCATTCTACGATAAGTAATGTTACTAAGTTTGTGGAATAATAAAAAGAAAAATGATTATTGTGCAATGTTTTAATGATCATGATGTTAAGAAACTAATTCCAGATGCTAGTAATTTAATAGATCTTGATATTGATGCATCATTAGCTTCATTCATTGGTGGTTTCAAGATGGCTGGAAAAAGTATGTTAAAGACGTTTAGGGTACATAGTTTCAGACAAAAGCCATGGTTTGATAGAGAATGTGCAGAAAAAAGACGTGAAGTACGTAAAGCTTTACGAACATTTCGCAGAGTTTGCGACAGTGTCGTAAAAAATTATGCTGATAATGATGGTAAAAAGCTACAAATGATATATTACAGATATATGTATGTGATTTCGAGGAGACAGTATAAAAATCTGCTTAGCGTTAAGAGGTCCGAACATAAACACTCAATTCTAGATACGCTTGTGAATAGTGATGGGGAACTGTTAAATCTGTTCTTATATCTAAAGAATTAAAGCAAAATTCGATCACTTCTGATGAATGGTTTGACCATTTCAAGATGGGTTTTAATAGTGATCTACCTAACGATACTGATTTACCAGATTTTGAAGATACTTTTCAAACTAACTTGCCTGTAGACACAAACTTGGACTGTGCTCCACTAGACAGAGCGATAGAGCAATGGGAAATTGAGGATGCTATAAAAGCTTTGAAATATGGAAAAGCATCTGGTTCTGATGGATTAAGTGGTGAATTTTATAAAACTCATCTCAAGATGTCATTTCATTTTTAATTCAATACTTCAATAAACTGTTTGATTCTGGTAGTTTTCCAAAATGTTGGTCTCAGTCTATTATTCTACCTGTGTATCAAAAGGGTGATCCTGACTGTCCTGACAATTATGGGGATATTTCCTTGCTAGATATTGGAGGCAAGTTGTACAGTTATATCCTTAATAAAAGACTTACTGAATGGGCTGAAGATAATGATTTGATTGATCCATCTCAAGCTGGTTTTTGACGAAATCATAGTACAACTGACCACATTTTTACCCTTCTGGCACTAATTCAAAAGCAGTTACTCAATTGGAGCAAGCTATACGTTGCCTTTATTGGTTTCAAAAAGGCCTTCGACTTAGTTAACAGGCAGTACCTTTGGATGATATTGAAGAAGAAAGGAATCAGAGGTGAAATGTACAAAGCTGTCAAAGGCATCTATGAAACTGTCAAAGCTAGTATAAAAGTGAACAACCAGTGCACTAAACCATTCTTCTTTTCTCGTGGCCTGAGACAAGGAGACAATTGCAGTCCAGTTTTATTCTCCCTGTTTGTTAATGAACTTGCAATTGATGTAACCCGTAATGGTAAACACAGTGTAAAGCTATCCCCAGATTTTATGGAAATTTTGATACTACTCTTTGCTGATGATATTCTGTTACTATCTTTCTCGGTTATTGGTCTGCAACGACAGCTGAATATTTTGAGGGATGCCTCGCATAGAATGAATTTATCGGTTAATTTAGATAAAACTAAAGTGGTCGTCTTTCGCAAAGGCGGTTACACTGCAGTGAGGGAAAAATGGTTCTTTGGTAGCAATAAGCTAGAAGTGGTCAATCAGTATAAATACCTTGGTATCATTTTTCTCCTTCCCTCTCTTTCTACTACGCTATGGAAGATAGAGCCGCGAAAGCAAAGAGAGAACTTGTATGTATCTTAAAACTGCTGTGGTCCCTCGGTGAAAAGCATACAAAAGTGTTCTTTAAATTATTTGATTGTCAAATCCTACCAATGCTAACATACGGCGCTGAAGTTTGGGGATTGATCGCAAATCGGAATTTGATTGAAAATGTACACCTGTTTGAGTTGAAAAGATTGTTAAATGTTAGCGTTAAGACACCTAATGTCCTCGTGTATGGTGAATGTGGTAGATGTCCTCTTTATGTTCATACTTATACAAGATGTGTTAGATATTGGTTGAAACTTTTGAGAATGTCTGATGAGCGTCTGCCTTTAAAATCTTATAAAATGCTGTTAGCTCTTCATTATACAAATCAGAACAACTGGGTTTCTGCCGTATGCTTTACTATATACAAATATGAATTCGGACATGTGTGGGAACACCAATATGTTCAAAATATTCATCTTTTTCTCAGAGAATTCAAGCAAAGGTTAATCGGTTGCTTCATTCAAGGATGGGAGGCTCAGTTGAGAGATAAAAGTCGGTGTACATTTTATGCATCTTTCAAATTATCCTTTGGTACATCTCAATACTTATTCGACCTAAAACAGTGTGTATTGAAAAAGACCGTAATCAGATTTTGATTAGGTGTTTCAGCATTACGAACGCATCGGTACCGATACGCTAATAATGTCTCCCCTAATTGCCCATTTGTGAAAGTGCCCCAGAAAGTGAACTTCATTTTATGTGCGTCTGTCCCAAATACTCAAATGTTAGAGAAAAATACATTCCCCGTAAGTATTACAATAACCCTTCTACTTTCAGGTTATCGTTACTGATGTGTGACACTAAATGTATGTGCAGACTGGCAGCATATCTAAATGATACATTTAGAATCCGTAATCTTGCTATTTTGTCTACAGGTTAGTATGGATGTTTATCATGCCCATTTTCAATGTAGTATCCTGACATGATTACCCTTTGTGCCCCTTCCCCTTGACATAGGCAGAAGGCCTGGCGCATTAAACATTTTGTCATTCTCTCTCTCTCCTCTCTCTCTCTCTCTCTCTCTCTCTCTCTCTCTCTCTCTCTGTCTCTCTCTCTCTCTCTCTCTCTCTTCTCCTCCCTCTCTCTCTCTCTCTCTTTCTCTCTCTCTGCCTTTCTCTCTCTCTCACTCTCTCTCTATCTCTTCTGCCTCTCTCTCTCTCTCTCTCTCTCTCTCTCTCTCTCTCTCTCTCTCTCTCTCTTTTTATCACCACTTATATCGAGTTGTTGCTTCGTCATCAAAGCCAAAGGACTGCGTGGATGATTTCAGTGACGGCGACAGAACCGAGTCAGAATTGACGTCAGTTCCTGTCGGAAACGACGGCCACTGAGACAGTACAGCAGGAAGTTGATGGCATGGTTGGTGTACATGAGGCTGTCCACAAAAGCATGGGTCAGAGTGGCCCGGGCTCTCTCTGTGTTGGTGCTGGGCAGCCAGTAGTACCTCTTGTACAGCAACACGATCACCACCGGCGACGTCAGCACCAGGAAGGTAAAGGACACCCACAGCAGCATGGCGGTGATGTTGGTGTTAGCCGAGGCATGCTTCCTAGATCCTTGTTTTTTACTTCTCCCGCTGTTCTTTTTACCTCGGTCTGTTTGCCCGTCAGTAATGGTGAAAATTTGCTGTAGATCTTCCGTTCTATCCCCTGCGACAGTGGTTCTCACATCGCTGAGGCTTACATCCGTGTTGGACGTGTTTACATCACTGCCAGAGGTGTCGCCCTCATTGACAATGTTCTTATTGTTCGCCTTGGGAACTGCTTGTCCGTGCCGGTTATCCATGAACTGCTTGCTAAATTGTCGTGATCGTCTGAGCTCTCTGATGATGAGAGCGTTCAAAGTAAGCAGAGAAAGGAAAGGAATGAAACTATACAAGGAGGCGTCGATCCATGTGTAAATTTTTCGTATGAAAAAATCGACTTCTTTATCTGGATACCAGCACTTCAGAGGATCTTCGGGTTTTCCTGAAGGCATCAACCGTCTAGTGAAAAGGATTTGAAAGTTCAGAGCGAACGAGAAGAAACCTATTCCAGAGATAACTTTGAGGGCAGACTTAGGAGTGCTCCAGCTCTGAGCTTTAAGCGGGAACCTTACAACGATGAAGCGGTCAGCTGTCATGGCCAAAATGAGCCAGACATCAAAGTGAATGAAGAAGTAGAACAGAAAGTTGTGGAACCCACAGGCCCAGTCGTTACGGAGGTAAAACTCGGTATTCCCAATGTAGTCCCTGATGAGGAAACAGAGACCGAGGATGAGAATGACGGAGTCCAGGACAGCAATGGCGGCCATGTAGACGCTGGTGGAGGTGGTTCTCAACGTAGTGAAGACCAGGGTCACGAAGCTCAGAAAGTTGCCCAGCATTCCAAGACACACCACGATGGGCAGGTAGATTCTGCAACGAGAACAGAACACTGTAAAACAGCTGCAGTTTTCTGACTTAAATTGATTTCTACATACCTCTTGATATATCTTATGGGCGATATCTTATGGGCGATTTTTTTCCTTTTTGTGTGTGTGAGAGAGATAGAGAGAGAGAGAGAGAGAGAGAGAGAGAGAGAGAGAGAGAGAGAGAGAGAGACGGACAGACAGACAGACAGACAGATTGATAAACAGACAGACAGCTTGACAGAATTTGGCAGACAGCGGGAGTACTAACCAAACCAAAATCATTAAACAGTTGAAGACGAGAATTATTTTGTCTCTTTGTCGTATCCAGTCGTAATTTTAAGATAATGGTGCAATACTTATTTTTTAATTCAGATCATAGGAGATCACTTCATTTAAATGTGTACATCAATGACTAAACCCAGGAAGAACATGCTATTCATCACTATATGTTTAAGGCGCTGTGCGGCAACATAAACGTTGTAAATGTTTGGTATAATATCCCGCTGTAGAACGACCATCTTGCCGAATTTGAGAAGATAAGTGATTGCTCGTTCTACGTTTTCATTGTCCTGGATGTTGTTTATCTTTCCTGAAGAAGACCTAAGAGGTCGAAACGCGACGTGTTTCGTCTTGTTCTTTGTTTGTCCCCGTTAACTGGCGGAGTTACTTTGAATTCCTTTCAAAAGCTGTAGATGCCTATCGGTCACTTGCTAAGTTGATGCCGCTGATTGTCGACTCGAACATTTAGAGTTAACAATGTTGATTCCTCATAAACTAACACCACAGTGAGCTTAACTTCCACGTACACAGAGAAACCCCAATCGCTGAAAGGACGAGAACGCTTCGCTATTGTTGGATTTTCACGGTGTTTTCCACACTTTGAACGATGCCGAGTATTTCCTGTTTCTGACCAGCGCTGTCGTTGTACGTCTTGATGAACGTGATAAGACGTTGTAAGTCTGAGCATAGAAACCTGTTTGATAGGAAATCATCTCCTGAGCGTGACGGAACAGACGACTTGGTGCCATGTTGCAGGTGTGTGTTTATAATGCTGACTTCGGTTAACCCTTAAACCACCTTTTGGAGCAAGTAATTCTGGTGAAAGTGTACATGGTCAAACGGATAAGAAGAAAATAATTAATGTGTCAATGGGATATATAAAGTAAACATAAAATAAAACTTCATTCCTTTTTATGTTAAACAACGCACGGATGACAACTATCGGCTCAGTTGTCAGGAAACCATGACCTTGTGAACCGAGTAAGATACTTACACCCTTTCACACAGCTCTTCTGTGTAGCTGGTTTGGGGCTGCAGTATACTGCTGAATAACCAATGTGACAGCTGCTTACAGCTTGCAATTACTGGAGATGAAGCGGGTTTAGAGGCGGACGATGCAAACAAAATACATGCACGTCTAGTTTTTATACAATTACTGTAAGAAAAAAAGTCAGATCCTGGATACTTAACGATGCTGTTACAACATTTAGAGCACTTTTGACAGACTGTTTGACATATTTTGAGACGTATAACTAACTATCTAACTGTATAATCTAATATTTCTTCTCAGGAATAGGGTCTGATTGGCCTTGCCACATTATGGACCTGCCGCCAGCGCGTTTGTCTTATAGCTCAGCTCTCGGAGAGTGCGTAACTTACGTCGCAGAGCAAAGAAGACCCCACCCTATGCTGCTAAGTAGCCGGGGCAAAGTTATCTACTGACGAGGTCAAGATTCTGTCCTCTGACTCACAGAATTATCGGCGATGTTTTAAAACTGGAATCAAGGGGGAAAAAACGTATTTTTATCCTGGCGGTAAAAGAGTCAATTGGAGATTGTGCTCACTCGATGACAATTTCTGAAACCAAATGAAGAAAGAAAAGCAAAAGATACACGCGAAGGGCCGGTGGTACCCAGAAACTAGTCCTCAACTGCTGAACCAACCAGCTGGGAGCAGTCCTGCACCACCCTTGGAAACTGCGCTGTGTTCACATAGGGTACAGGCACTCACAGGACATTCCATTAAGACGTCAAGGGACAAAACTGCTCCCTGGCAGATGCCATTGTATAATGGATACTGTATGTGACAAGACAAAAACTCTACGGGAGCGTTCCCCTGGAGGTACCAGCCCATACTTCATGACTGCTGAGCCCACCGGCGAAAAACGCCACTGTCAAGCAACTGCCATGTGTATCGATGCAAAAAAGAAAGGTTTGTCAAGTAAATGAATATCTATGAGCTTGCTCGAATTGACGTAGATTTGGATAAAGGGTGGAATCAAGTGAGCCAAATAACATTCTTAAGGCACAGATGGCACAGATGTGCAGTATCAAATTGAGTTCAAATGCTGCAACTGCCTTCAAAGTTTATCTCAGACAGTGAGAATTTAGCTGGGTGAAACAGTTTGGATCTCTCTGTGACACTGTTAGAGTTACGTCAAGCCTGATACGGTGCTTTCGAGTAGTGCCTGATAGAAGTTAGGGTGACTGATCTCTCTGTGACACGTTAGAGTTACGTCAAGCCTGATACGGTGCTTTCGAGTAGCGCCTGATAGAAGTTAGGGAGACTGATCGACGTTGACGAAGGTCTGCGCTCCCCCTCGTGCCCTTCCTGTTTTAAAACGTTATGCTCACAACACAAACGCAGCTCTCAATGTGGGGATCGAATCTTAAAGGAAACGCCAAGGCAAAGTAAGCAATCAGCCTTAAACCCTAAATTTTTCGCTTCAAAGCGATAAACGTGACATAGTATCAGCATGCAAACTAAACTCTCACCAACAACAGCAAAAAAACACTAATAAGATCCATTAGGCCAAGCCAAAATAATCAATCAGTCTTAAACCCTTTACGTTTTGCTTTAAAACAATGAATGTGACATAATAAGTGAACGAATCTCTCACCTCGAGACAAAAAGAAACACTAATAAGATCCATTAAGCCAAGCCAAAGTAACACTAATAAGACCCAATAAGCCAAGCCAAAGTAATACTAATAAGACCCATTAAACCAAGTCAAAGTAACACTAATAAGATCCATTAAGCCAAGCCAAAGTAACACTAATAAGATCTATTGAGCCAATGTAAAGGGTACGATTCTCCCCAACCTTTGTGAACAGAGAGTTTGTAGTGGTTAACCCCTCACACGAAGGACAGAATCACAGTGAGGGGCACCCTAGCTGGTAGGTTGGAATGCCAGGTAAGAGGCTGGTCACTTAGCAGACAATTTACCCATGGCTGGTCTGGGCAGACTGGTTTTAAAGAGACAGCGATGTACTTCAGCCACATCATAATTGGTGTCGCCTTTGCTCAGGAGCTCTTCAGCCTCTCTTTGACCATGGCTGGTCTGGATGATTTGGTCTGGGAGACTGAGTATAAGCCGGGGGTACAGCCCCAGGAGACCATGGAGCAATGGTTGGTGTTGTCTTTGTTGAGGTGGACTTCAGATTTTAGAGAGGTAAATATCCTCAGGTGGGAGTCGTTGCTGGATTTGCCCTATGTACCAAGTCTGAAGGGTCTGTTTCCTCTGCACTTCTCCAGACCCAGCCACTTACATGGCGGTCGGCACCGTTGGTTGTCCAGCCCTGGCGGATAGAATGTTCGTTCAAGAGCAGCCCAGCAAAGCCAGATCTTAGGCACTTTAGACGCTTCTAGTGTTCCAGTGTGACTCAGGCCACAAAAGACTTTCTCGAAAGATCTCGTTCAAAGGGGGTGGAAGGCCTATATGCTCCCAGTGTTCTGGCTCTGAGATCATATCTTCACTGAGCAGAGTGTGGTGAAGGCTGTGATGCTGGTTCTGTTATTCAGGTGTTTGTGAACGTAAAGGGCTGAAAAGCAACTGCCATTGTTGGGCCGGGGTGTAGGCCTAACAGGTGAAACCCGAGGAGCCATAGCGTATAGCACATACTGTCCTGAGGTTGGTGGTTGGTATGGTTGGTTCGATCCAACCATGATTTGAAATAAAAGACAGAGAAAAGCAACGAGCTGGTGTTGGTGTGGAAGATGATGTGCCCACTCTCTCTCTCTTCCCCATCTCCTACTCCCCTCTTCCCTCCTTATCCATCCACCACCCCTAACAAAAGTTAATGGCATCGTCGACAGGATCGAACATTCCGACCTCAGGACGCAGGGGCCCCAACGACGACGAGGACTCCTTAGGTATTGTTTTGGTATTGTTTAAACACTGGGCCTGCGTGGTCCACTGTTGTTGAGGGAGCAGCCCCAGGCAACAACGTGGAGGGCAGCCAGTTGTTGTGCTAGGCGCCCAATGCCCAACATGCTGCTGAGAGGATGAGTGCCTCCTCGGACGGTGAAGGACTCGTAGCTGACGGGTGGGAAGTGTTTCCCTTACAGGTCGAGGGAAAGGAGACTTCGCACTGCGCAGGATGTTTGCCAGATGTTTTGGACTGTAGTCACTGACTGCTGATAATTAGTATAATTTTGTCGTGTTGGTGTGACTGCAGTAGACTGTAGGCAGAATACGCATAAATTTGTACAGTTAAATATGGGTGAGAATTTTTTTTTAGGCCTACTGGTTGTATTTTTGTTCGGTTTGTTAGTGATGTATTAATCCGGGTGGCGATTAAGATGACCCAAGCTACTATGAATGTAGCTGAACGGAAAAGATTGACAGAAATTATTGGCAGACTGAAATCAAGAGAGAAAATGATGGTAACGGTATGAGGGGAAGCCGTTGTGCCTACGTTCGGAGGGAGGAGTAAGGCACCTCCAGGAATTTAAAGAATGTAGGAATATGAAGGTGTCTGGTAGTCTGCACCTTGGGGAATGGCTGGAAGACCAGCTAAAGCGATTGAAGATGGCTCTTGACAAAGCGGGGGAGCATCCCCAGAAAGCTGCCTCTGTACAAGACTGGCATAAACAGCCCAGTGGACCTCCGGGATGGAGATGAGGTGGTGATATGTAGGTTCAAAAACCTTTGATTTCTGGGAAAAGGAGTGAACTAAGTGTGCCTAGGCTGACCCTTCCACCATAAAGCCATGGGGTGGCTTAGATGGGTAAGAGGAGGAGACTAGGGTAGAAATCAGGAATTTTTTTCATCATTTTCCCCACGCCCCTGAGAAGCCTCTCCTTAGGTCTGCAAGGGAGACCAAAGTTGTCAGAACGTTTCTAACAGAAACATAAGAGTCCGGGACTGATCGCTCTTTGCTAGTCTGGTAATGACTGCCATGAATTATGAGGGTTTTTTTTTTTTTTCGGTGAATTTTCTTTTTGACTGAAATAAGTTTTAATGATCCATGTTTTAATGTGGGATGAAGATTGTTTGCACTGTGGTTGAAACAAATCGTGTTTTATCCTTGATAAAAGTTTGCTGTGTAATCGTTTGGTAAAAGGGAGAGTTAGGTCCCTTTGTTTATTGATATTCTGCTGGACATAGTGTGGGCCATGTCGCGGTAGACTTTTAGTGTTTGAAAGATGATGGATTTGCACTATGAAGAAAAGCACTCACTGCAGAGCGATGGCATGGTAACAGGTGCAAATGGGTTCAATGTATTAGCGCTATGTTCACTGCTTTCGATAGAGCTACAACAGAGCAGCATGTGTGTTGCTTTGTCGTGTATAAAGCAGCTGGGAATTGGGGGGGGGGGGGGGGGCTGAGCCATAAACATAGTGTTTGCGTCTTTTGTATTGGTCGTTATAAGACAATCAGTTTGCAAAGCAGTATTCTGAATAGACCCCTATTTGGACTTCCGGGAACATTTATCCCCTTTCTCCATCACGTTGATTATTAGGTTTTCTCCCTTTGTAAACTGACGTGTCAGATAATGACCACGAGAGTAAAACGAGAGTAAATGGGTAACACTCCTGTTAGGGCATGGCGAATGATGCTCCATGCCTCAATGCTACTTACGGTTAGACGGTACTCAGAATGTGCGCTGTTTAAAAGGTATTTTTATGGAAGACTATATCTCTTCACTTCAGCTGGTTAGACAGACACGTCAATTTTTTCGGCTGATTGAAGTCTGGTGTGCGACAGTAATTTGGTGACGGTCATTTGTAACACAAATGTTTTTTTTCAATCATGTACATTTTTTCTTTTGTGTATTCTAATGCGTCCTTGTCAACAATGAAATGAACTTTGTCGTGTGTAACATAGTTTGCCAAACTATGCGGTCGTTGATTTTAAGTGACTCAAAAGTCAGATGTTATTTGTTTAGAAATGGGCATTAAGAAATTATGCAATAACGTGCTGACACAGTATGACTGTGTGGACTTGTCTAAGTCAGAGTGAAGTTGCTATAGACTGGCAAAGCACGCACTCAACCTCCCCCACAAAAAGAAGTGGGCTGTGTTCGGATAAATGGTTGTTGGGTAATTCCAGGTTCTCCTCACTGCAGTGTAGGAGGGGTGAACTCAGAACTTGTGTGTGTATGCCTCACATATGACTGTCGTAAGCCATGTTCAAGTATGTGGTGCTTCTTCTGACACATGCCTATTTTCTTGACCAATAGACTGTTGTGCCTGGATTTAGTGATTATAATTCATGGGGACCATGGATTGCGGCGGGGGAGAATATGTAAAGGGTACGATTCTGC